>JAJOZX010000056.1:535000-605000 GCA_023014485.1 Bathynomus jamesi | reverse complement strand
AAATGTTATGTTCAGTAATTAGTTCGCATTAGATGACATAAAAATCTGTCAAACAGGTAATTCCACTTAAGTTAGTCTAAAACAACTGTACGTTGGTATAGAGCAGCGCCGTCCAACTTGCGGCCCACGGAATGGACGTTTGCCAAATTTCATTTCTGAATTTTCTTCCTTATTTTGTCATTTCTAGTAGGGAGAACAACATTTAGCGGGTTCCTAAGTCGTATTAACCAACAGTGTATGATTATAGGCAACATCTTGGCCGCGCTTTATAGAAGTTGGACAGCACTGGTATAGAGTAAGTTATTTTCTTATACAAATCAACTAGCGGGTAGAGAGGATGCACAAAGATAATAAAGTAAATGAAAATATACTCCTGCTAAAAGTCATATCGCGATTATGAGACCTATGGCCTACAAGTATATAAAATTTTTATTTGAAAATATGAGTTGCCCCTAAATCTTAAACCGTCTTAATATGTCGTCTTTATTTTTAATTTCAACAAATTTATAAACTCAAATTGTACATCCACTTTTTGAAAATAGGCCATCAGAATCTTGACATTTGAATGAAAAATTTTGCTGTTGGTGGAAGAAAATACGTTCAACATTCATAAGGGGAGACTTTAAATATTGGTATTCAATTTATGAAAGCGCAGAATTGGATGGGTAATAACTACCAAACTCTACCAACATGTTCTGAAAAGCCCGGTTTATAATCTCTTTCACTAAATACTGTATGTACAGAAATAGCCTGAGATCCTGTTCTCCTTTAGCATCATTGTTTTTGTAGCTTTATCTACTGTTTCAGGCGATTTATTATTTTTAAGAAGTATTAGCCGCAAATGTCTAGAGAACACAACGTTTATAAATGGAATGCAAGGAATAAGTAGGTAATAGAGTAATGTACATTTAAGCCTAGCTTATTGTCAGTATTCTATCATTAATTGAGAATTCAGCTTGAATTTAGACGCGATTACATCTGCAATATTTTTTTTATCAGCATTTAAATCATTCCAAAGTTTCAGTCCGATGAAAATGCTTGATCTATTTCCGGTCTTATATGATAGGGCTTCTTGACGAGTTATAAAATATTTGTTTGACCGTTGTAAGTTAATAATCTGCTCTTACATTCGTAAATAAAATGTGGAAGTTTTAGCATCCTAAATTAAAGAAAGTATAATTATTCATGTTTTTATGTCTTATGTGTGTGTTCATTATGTACAGTGATTCACTGACCTACTTAGTCGATGCTCCAGACAACTATCTCTTAATCGGACCACTTGTATAATGTTTGTACCCTTTGAGCCTGAAATAGAGCGTTTGTTTGTTTCTCATCGTCTTTTTATACAGTAAAATACAAGATCCGCCCACTCTTAGAAAATACGAAATAGGATTTTTTGGGGGTTGAAAGATAGTTAAGTTACCCTAAAAATAAAATCTGGATTATTATAAAATTAAATTGATATTTTTTCTAATATAATTTTAAGATAATTTTGTATATTAATGCAAAAATTTTTTTTATTTTAAATTGTGTTTACGATGTTTCAGTTTTTGTTTGAAAGAGCGGATAGCCCGCCAATACGGTAGAATACTGCACTCATTGCGGGATCTATTATCTTTTGTTTTTTTGAGACTACATTTGTCTAATGGGTGGTGGTTAATTGGTGTTGTAATAATGTGCTACTACCGATGGATGAAGGGCTATGCATGAAGGGGGTCGGGGATAGACCCTCCAAGAAGGGCGTTAGGTAATCTAACGTAAATTAATGTTTGCATGTAAGTATGTGTGTGTTTACTAATTTTTAAGTGATACAGATATATGCTAAGCAAACAGAGCGATGTAATTGCGTGTTTTAATTCTCCTTTACACTGTTTGAAAAATATACATACAAGGAAATAACTGTATATATGTATGTGTACATACCATGATTGTGTGTGTGTTTAAACCATATACGACTGACTGTGCTGTCATATGTATGTGTAAATGCCATGATTGTGTGTGTGTGTGTTTAAGCCATATACGTGCTTGGCATGAAATAGCTAAGCCACGGAAGAGTGATCTTAATATTGAAGATCGGCTATGGTTTTGTGATTATCTTGAGGAATGGACGGAAGACGATTTCCTTCACTTGGTTGTCAGCGATGAATTCTTCGTTTATGTCTCCAGAAAACCAAATTTTCAGAATGATAGGGTTTGGGCAACAACTCCTCATGAAGTCCCAGACGACCAGAAGTATCGAGAAATAGTAAAAAATCCAGCATGTGTGGGTGTTTTCATTATGTTCTCTATTCGGAAGCCCATCTGGGTTATCAAACCAAGAGGAACCAGTTGGGATGGGCATTATTTTCGAAATGTAATTTTAGCCCAACATGTAATTCCGTTTTTGAAAGACCCCGAGTGTGTTTTAGATGTTGAACAGGCAACCTTTCTTCACGACAAAGCCCCCTGTATGAAAGCACTTGCGACTCAACAACTGCTTAAGGACAATAACATTAATTTTTTCGGAAATAATGAATGGCCTGGCAATTCTCCCGATCTTAATGTCTGTGAACATGTCGGATCCATCATGAAGGATCGGGTGGAGTCCTTAATGCTGGAACAACCCATTCAGAATCGGTATTCAACAGAAATTATGACTGCAAAGATCAACGAAGTCCTTGAAGAAATGAGTCATGATACCGATCTCTTTGAGACACTTCTGGGATCATACCCCCGTCGATTAATGGCCGTCAGAGCTGCAAATGGGGGCAACACCCGATATTAAAACAAGTGTTTTTTATTCAAAATTAAACGCTCTTTCGCGTGGTTTTGTCTGTTTTTTTCTATTCCTTTCAGTTTCTTCTGTACAGGGGGGGGCAATCATTTCCTGACACCCTTTACAACTGACTGTTCTGTCATATGCATGTGTAAATGCTATCATTTTGTGTGTATCTAAGCCACATACGACTGGCTGTGTTTTCATATGTATGTGTAAATGCCATGATTTTGTGTGTATTTAAGCCATATACGTCTGGCTGTGCCGACTGGTTGGGTTCTGAAGCCATCCAGGGAGTTCAGGGAAGGGTACATTTTACTTCAAGAACTTGTTGTGAGGGGAGGTGTCGCTCCAGTTAGCCAGTATATGTATATAAATCTCTAAACTAAGGCAACTGGTTGCGTTTTAAAGCCTGTCAGCCGTTCACGACTAGCTGTGCAACTGGCTGTGTCCCCAGGGCATGGCTGGATTCTAAGCCACTCTTCGTTAGCCAAAGACGTCCAGGATAGCTAGGGAAGGATTCAATATGCTCCAAGACATGCCAGCGTTCCGTTCGCTCCCTTCTCCTCTCCATAAATACTTGTGCTTTATTACCCTTTAAATACATACATACAAACATACATACATACATGAGGCTCTCTCTCTCTCTCTCTTCCCTCTCTCTTCCTATGAGGGGGACACTCCTTCCTGCTTCTCCTACACCCTTTTCCCGGGTACCATCCCCTACCCCTCTTTAGGCCTTGGCTTTGGGGAACTACTCCCACCCCTGTTTGTGGCCTTGGCTTTGGGGGAACCGCCCCTAAACACCTCTCCCAATGCAGAAACCCACCTGCCCTTTTGCATACCCATCCCCCTTTAATTGATCAGCAATCATTGCAATTGATTTGCACTCGACATTTTTGACATCATTTTTTTTCTCTTCTTTCCATAGAAAAAGAAGAGAACCAAAATGAAGGTCCAGGGCTTTCGAGATGCCTAGACACACTGCGTTTGAAAGATGAGAGGTCACAGAGAGGAGGAAAGATGGATTGAGGAAGAGTGTTCCAGAGATGACCGGTTGAGTAGATGAAAGAATGAAAATACCGATTAACCCTTGCATTAGATCAGTGGTTCTTAACCTTTTTACTACCATGCCCCCTCTAGGAATTGGTCCTTCCCTCCACGCCCCCCTTCAATCAAAATAACATTCTCAATAACTTCTCAATATTAGCCCATGCTCTCGTTAAGAGAATAACAAATACAATTAGAGAAATTCCTGTTTCTAGGGGGGCGCGCCCCCCAGGTTAAGAACCACTGCATTAGATAATTCACTAGTCGACAAAATATAACTTTTTCTCATCAGAGATGTATACACATTTTTCTAGACCAGTTTTGTACGCTGATTCCAAATCTGTTTTCGGTTTTCCTCTTGCACATCTAGTTATCGAAATATGACCGGTGTTAATTTCAGCACAATTTATCGTAAAAGTACAACTTTATTCATAAAAAGAAATGTACACCAACCTAAAAACGTTGCGAGTACGATTTTATTTTGTAAACCTTTTCCGGATCGTCGCGGTACAACATCCAGCAGTAGTCTGCCAGCATACTTTCGTTCCAGAAACCTTGGTAGCGATTTTCCATTGACTGGATGTCTTCATGGAAGCGTTTCCCCCTGTTCGTCACTCACCGCGCCAAGGTTTTCGGGAAAGAAATCTAGCTGCGAATGTAAGAAATGTATTTTCAAGGACATGCGACATCCCGTTTCTTGATATGCATCGAACAGTTTCTGAACTCCATCTTTGTATGCGGGAGACTTTTCTTAACAAGGTATCGAAACCCTCTCGAATTCGCCTTACCCATCGCTTTCACAAAATTTTTCATTAAGCCGAGCTTAATGTGGAGAGGTGGCAGGAAAATCTTCTTTGGATCAACTAAAGGAACATAGTGGACACTGCCCGTTCCTGACTCTTATGTGCTTCTTTGATGCCAGTCACGTCTAATGTAATGATCCGCGGTAGCACGGCTGTCCCATAGGTATAAGAAACAACAGTATTTCGTGAACCCTCCTTGCATGCCCATTAACATACCAATGACCTTGAGATCACCACAGATATTCCATTGATGAGTAGTGTATTGGATTGCTTCGAGTAGTATATTCATGTTGTTGTACGTCTCCTTTAGATGAACGGAATTGGGGGATCGGGTGGACGGCTTTAAGTTCCCGTTATGCAAGAGATCCGCTTTCAAGCTTCGCTGTGAGGAATCAATGAAGAGGCGCCACTCAGATGGTGTGTGTACCTATGACAAGTTCTCGAAAAGTCCATTGATATCATGACAATAACAGAGCGGACCGTCTACTGTAAAGAATGTCGCCAAATCATGGTTTCGTTTTCAATAGTGACACACTCGGACGTTCTTCTTAAGAAACTGTTTCTGCTTGAGTCTCAAGGAGAGAAGTTCTGATTTCTCTTTGGAGAGGGCTAGGTCTCTCTCTAATGAGGTCATTCAACTCGTTTTGGGTAAGCCTCTCCGGCTCCAATTGCTCGCTCTTCTTCAGGTGTGTAGTCAAGATCGGCCGAAGGTCCCGCATTTCCGCCAATTGCACCTTCGTCGGATTTCCTTTTGTCTTCTAAAGAATCGAGTCCATGCTGTGGAGGTACCGGAATCGGCATCGTGTCATCGTGAGGGATCGGTCTGATCGTGGAGTCTTCGTTCGGATAAACGATGTTATGCTTGTTCTTCAGGGAGAATCCAGTTATGTTAACATTGCAAAAGTAACAATGGCCATGATGGTCTCTCGGCTCCCTCCATATCATGGGTATAGTGAACGGCATCGACTTTTTCTTTTGGTTCAACCAGTCACGTAATCCATTCGAACAAGCGGAACAGTTAACATGTGGCGCCCACGTAACAGAAATTGTTGTGGTGATTTTTACACTTTCGAGGCATGATGATCGATGAGTGGGTTGATGTAAATCACCTAAAAAATAAATTGTGTAAGTGAGCGACACAAAACAAAACAAAACACAACACACAACTAGACATGTGACTGTTACGCCAAAGAATAAAAGGGTGTACATGTGCAACGTTTGCAAATTTGTGGGCAACAACTGCTCTCACCTAAAATACCACAAGACAACCTGCGGAAAGCCTAAGTTGAAACGACAAAATGCCGTACATGAGGGTACAGAAACAGTAAAACAAAAACCTACACCTAAGCTACAACGACAAAATACTCCGCTACATGTATAAAGGACGCATATTATATATTGTGTATATAGTATTATATGTTATATTATATATAGTTATATGCATATTATATATGTATTATATATAGCAGGCATGGGGTCAAATACATTTAAAAGTATTTAAATCCAAAAACAAATACTTTAAATTTATACAAATACAAATACTTTTACCAGTATAATTACAAATACAAATACTTTAAATTTTGCGAAATACAAATACAAATACTTTTACAAATACAAAAATCAGTCACTGTTCAAGTAAGAACTGACTAAATTTCACAAAGCAACCTAAATTACCCTCTTCCAGGGTAACAACAGTCCAACACACAATTATGTACTATATAATACAGTATATTTCCAAGGGTAGGGGTCTTGTAGATAACCTACAAAGCTATAATACCGATCAATATTTTTATTTTTAAATGTTCAACAATGAAAGCTAGGACAAAATATTATAGGAATTTGTATAACTATTTGCAAAAGTATTTTTAAAGTATTTCAAAAGTATTTGGAATTTAAAATACCTTCAAATACAAATACAAAAGTATTTGACCCCATCCTTGATATATAGTATTATAATAAATATATACTCTTATTATATTTATTATATATATTATGATCGGTCTCATCTCGAAACTAGACGTGCGAGAGGAAAACCGAAAACAGATTTGGAATCAGCGTCCCAACAGCTATCTATCCCACTCATAATTATATCTGATGAAAAATACTTGTTGGCCAGAATGATTGGACAGAAAAGGAATGAGAAAGTGTAGAAAGTCTGGTACTGCGTGTTCTCCTTAAAGTAGGAGGCATGCAGTTAGAGAGTTCAGAAGAGCACTGTCCGTTATGATAGAGATAGTAAAGAGAGTGAGGCAACATTGGGGCGAAGAGAGAGATTGAAGACAATCAGTAGAAGACGGGGAATTGATGAGACGAAAAGCCTTTGATTCCACCCGGTTAAGTATGGCTGTGTGGGTTGAACCACCACCCACATAAGAAGCATACTCCACTTAGGGGCGAACAAGATCCCTGTACAGAGACAGCAACTGAGTGGGGGTGAAGAAACCGCGGAGGCGGTACAGCATACCTAACCTCTTAGAAGCTATTTTAGAAAGAGAATAAATGTGATCTTTCTAGGAAAGATCAGGAGAAAAGGAAACACAAAGAATGTTAAGAGAAGAGGAAGGATTGAGTTGTGTGTTTTGGAGGTAAGGGGATAGTCGTGTGGAAGATTGTGATGAGTAGACAGGTGGAGGAACTGAGATTTTGTGGCATTGAAAACCACAAGGTTTTCTCTCCCCAACTCAGATATAGCAGAAAGATCAGAGGTCAGTGTCCCATCGCCGCCCCACGCGAATCATGAAGCGACTGCTGTGAGGGACCCTTTGGGAAGCGGGTGGAGAAGTGAAGAGTGGAATCATCGGCATAGGAGTGAATGGGACAGGAAGCGCGAATTAAAAGATCATTAATAAATAAAAGGAAAAGAGTGGGTGACAGGAAAGAACCCTGAGGAACAACACTGTTAATAGCTTTAGGAGAAGAACAGTGGCCATCTACAACTGCATCTATAGATCGGACAGAAAAGAGATTAGAGATGAAGGCACAGATAGAAGGATAGAAACCAAAGGAGGGCAGTTTCGAAATTAAAGATTTGTGCCACACTCTATCAAAAGCTTTCGATATGTCTACCGCAATAGCAAAAGTTTCACCGAAGTCCAAAAAGGAGGATGACCACGAGTCAGAGAGATATGCAAGAAGATCGCAGTAGAGCGGAATTCATACTGACGATCTGAAAGAAGATTGTGAGAAGAGGTGTTTAAGAATCTTCCTATTAAGGAGAGATTCAAGAACGTTAGAAAGGCAAGAAATCAAAGCAATTGGACGATAGTTGGAGTGTTGAGAGTGGTCACCCTTCCTTCCAGCAGGAAGGAAAAGTACCAGATGAGAGACAAAGACGAAAAAGTTTGCCTAGGCAGGGTATCAGCAAAGAAGTATAGTTCTTAAGAACAGCAGGAGGAACACCATCAGGATCATACGCCTTCCTAGAGTTGAGCCCAGATAAGGCAGAAAAAACATCTTTGGAAGATATTCTAATTTCAGACATAATAAAGTCAGAGGGGGGAGGAGAAGATGGAGGAACAGCACCGGAATCGTCCAAGATTGAATGTAAGCGAAAGTTTGAGCGAAGAGTTCAGCTTTGTCAAGAGAAGAGACGGCAACTGTGCCTGTCGGAATGGAAAAGAGGAGGGAAAGAAGAGGAAGTAAAGTTGTTGAAGATGTTCTTAGCTAGATGCCAGAAAGAGCGAGAAGAATTAGAATTTTATAGATTTTCACATTTTTGTCTGATGAAGGAAAATTTGGCGAGTCGAAGAACAAATTTTGCACGATTTCGGACAGAAATATAAGCGGAGTGAGAGTCAGGAGTTGGATGGCGACGGTCCCCTTTGAAAGCCTCCTCTCTGTTTCGGATAGTATTATAACATGTAAATTTAAACCAAGGTTTTTTTGCATTAGTAGTAAGAATAGAATATGAAATGTACGCCTCCATGCCCGAGAGAATCACCTCTGTGATGCGCTCAGCACACCCAGAAGGGACCTGGCCACGGAATCAGTAATTGCACAGGCCTGCGAATGAGAACTTTCTAAGAGTTGTTTTCTTACTAATAACTGATTTTATATAATTCAACTACACTGATTTCGAATAAGGTTTCCATTTTTTTCTATCACGTAAGGATTTTCCGCAAACTGGAAGGGAAAAAACAACAACAGAAGTAAATATTATTTATTTCAATTTACATTAGGTACCTATTTCGTTTTGTTATACTATGATAATTACAAATGCAAACAACTTTAAAAAGAAAGAAGACTATTAACGTCAATTACATATTCATCTTTATTTGTCTTGAGTTTTCTTGTGAGATCTATGCCTTTTAGTCTCGAATGTACGTGCTGTTCCTTTTCATTCATGTAATAATTCTGGAGTATCCCGTTTCAACATCCAGCAGTAAGCAACCATCATGCTGATGTCCCACCTTCCCTGATATGTCTTCTCCATTTCTTTGATGTCTTGATGAAACCAAGCATTTATAAGCATTTATAGGCAGTAGTTTTTAATCAAAATTTAATTGAGTAAATTTTAATGAAAATTACTTACATATGTAATATGAAATAGTATGACATTTTGTGAAAAATCTGTGCGTGATGGCGAAAAATGAATATTATTTTCGGAATTAGCGTGCAAAAATTACTATACAAGTAATAAAATATTTCGGACAACAAAACCATCGCAGGCCTGTGAATTATTTCATGGAAAATCAGAGAAGTACTGCCTAAGGGCCTCTCAATTAGCGGCGCCGAAGTGCCAAAAGCTTCTCTTCTTGGGAGGATCCAAAGGCCGAATTGGAGCGATCGGACAGGAAACAGATATAAGATCGTGATCACAGAGTAAGAAGAAGGATGAGAGGTAAGAAATAAATCCCGAATGTTGGGTCTATCTCCAAGGCGATCGGGGATACGAGTAGGGTGCTGTATAATGTTATCGAGGTCATTTAGGATAGAAAAGGTGTAAGCTAGTTCACCAGGGATGTCAGTGAAGTGGGAGCAAAGCCAAAGGCGGTGGTGAACATTGAAATCTCCTAAAATGGAGATTTCAGCAAAGGGAGAGCGGGAAAGAATGTATTTCACTTTGGAAGTGAGGTAGTTAAAGAATTTTGGATAGTCAGTAGAATTAGGAGAAAGGTATTCAGCGCAGATGTATTTAGTTTGAGACTGGTATGTAAGCCGTAGCCAGAGGGTATAGAATTCGGAAGATTTGAGTTCGGGAATAATTGCATACATATACGCAACATCCACCTTTGGAGTGAAATTGAATATAGAGAAAGTAAGAGGGTACAGAAAAGGGGTTGCTGTCAGTCATCCCAGACACCTGAGTTTCAGTGAGGAAAAGAAGATGAGGTTTAGAGGAGAAGAGGTGGTGTTCAACAGATTGAAATTATGAGAAAAAGCCACGAATGTTGCAGAAGTTTATGAAATGAATCAGACAGAGGTCCAGAACATCTTGAATGGGCGGTAGCTGATCCAGCCGCGCTGCCCGGGTCTGCGTTCCCGGTATCGGCAGGGGGGGGGGGGGTAGCCAGAAGTGGGGACATTTATGGTCCCTTTCCCAGGGGGAAAAGGGAAGGTTCATAACATCGTCACAAACGTTCGTTGGCAAAATATACGAGGAACCTTCGACCAGGATGGCCATCATTGATAAGAGAAGAAACATACCAAATAAATTTGCTTAATTTGTAGATATGGCAAATGTCAATTTTGTGGCGAAAAAAAAGGAACGACGTTTGCATAAATTGTGCCACAACAGATGCGTAGTCCGTCCAAATTCCCTTCTTACACTCCCCAATGTAAACCGAAGATTAGTATGACTGGAAGATGATAAATAGACCTTCAATTTGAACCTCTGTTCTTTTCTCGAAAGGGTCTCAATTCAATGAATTCATGTTGAATGAACACACTCGAAATGAGAGTGGCTAATCAAACATTTTAGAAGCTTCTTTCCAGCCAACAGCTCGACACTGTAATTTCATAATGTAATGATATGGTTAGCGTATTTGGGATGATTAAAAATCTATATAGTTTTGAATTGATGGAGGGACCGCTTAATTCTACTAAATATAGTATGTACCCATTCTTGAGAACTATCTTCGTGTTTCCAAATTACAAAAGGACTATGCTACATGTTACACTTCCCGAACTGCTACTCTATGCAAGAAACAATAGGTTCTGTAGATGCTTTCCTGAGGAACTAAAATCCTTTCCAAAGGCCCTAATGAACAATTTAGGGAACATCTTGAGCGTTAGTTCCAAAAATGAAGGCCTCCTCAAACATCTGTCAACTGTAAGCGAAATTTAACTGAACTTGGCAAACTTCTTCTCTGACAAGATACAGAAAATCATTGTACTACTCGATGATGAGACCAAGCTTTTCATAATGCACGTACCTCATCCAAATGAAATTATATTTTTCTCTCTTACCTACCTCTTCCCTACCTCTTACCTTACCTTACCTCTTACCTACTGCATGTTCTATGTCATAATGAAATCTTCTTTAAGGAACGTTCTCTCTCTCTCTCTCTCTCTCTCTCTCTCTCTCTCTCTCTCTCTATATATATATATATATATATATATATATATTGCTGTATTTCCTTTCGATGCAGTATATTTGTACTAATTTTTTATTTTCTAATTCCTTTTGAAAACTTTCAAACCTTTAAAACATATATTGTATGTGCAGCATTTTGAAGTATTTGCTTTTTGTATTTTGGATGGGGATTTGCGAATTATATATATCATTATATATATATATATATATGAAAATTATTTCACGAAAGTAACACGTGAAAAATATTTATGATGAATAAAACCACGAAGGAAAGGAAACACAGAATGGTGCTCAAGCGCTTTCGTCTAATGACATCCTCAGTGTTCCTGAGGATGTCATTAGACGAAAGCGCTTGAGCACCATTCTGTTTCCTTTCCTTCGTTTTGTATTCATATATATATATATATATATACAGTATATGTAAAATAAATTTATATTTCTAAATGCAATAAAAGATACTGGAAAGCATTATCGTGAAAGATATATTCAAAGTATACACGGAAATTTTTAGTTTGGTTCAACAGACATACAAGATTAATTCCCTCGCACGATTGATTATCGTGCGGAGCTAATCCCGAATAGAAGAAGACAGAATGCTTCATTTATAAAAGTTAGACTCAGACGACCTCGCTTCGTTCATTCGTTTATGTTTCAGACGAAACCAGTTTTCACTTCTTTGCCATTTCGTTTCGTTGTCACCAGAAACGACTTAATCGGGCGTACGTATGATACGACCATCATTTTCATCCCGTGAGAGGCGTCCCCGATTAGTGTATAAGAATCCCGTCAGGGTATAATCTAGTGGTAAGGCGCCAGGCCGTCAATTTCAAGGTCCTGCGTCTGAGTCTCGGCTCGGACTTCGAATTTTAGTGATTGAGGTGCCCCTCTGGTTTTTTCCTGGTGTAGTAGTGGTTCTGATAAGAAACGCTCAATATGATGGAGGGGACCTATAACTTTAAGTAGGATCTGAAACACGGGTCGCTACATCTGAAAGCAGAGGACGGTCACCTATCCATTCAGTGAACAGACCGAGAGTCGCTTACCCTAGTTGATCTAACGAGAAGCGATATTGTGACGTAGCCGCAAGGAACCTCCGTCGTGTGAGCTTTGCCATTAAGAAAAAGGTTAAATAACCCAAACATTATTATTATTATTATTATTATTATTATTATTATTATTATTATCAAAGTATAAGAAACGGCTACACGCGAGTTAGGACACGATTGTACATTTACCATTCTATATAATTACAGCTGAAAATGAAGGATAATACACTATAAACATTTACAGAGGTGCAGGATAAGTTACATCGTATCTCGAGACGCGTAGTTTATATACTTCATGTGATGGGAATAAATGATTGATATAGATAGTCCGTCATTTACCATCCAT
Source organism: Bathynomus jamesi (assembly GCA_023014485.1). Lineage (NCBI taxonomy): Eukaryota > Metazoa > Arthropoda > Malacostraca > Isopoda > Cirolanidae > Bathynomus > Bathynomus jamesi. The sequence goes on along the minus strand of JAJOZX010000056.1, from coordinate 592,465 downwards.
TGACGTGCTTTGAACCTCTGATAAAATTCTGATCGCTCAACGTTCATGCCAAAGAAAGCAATTCATTTGTCTCTTTATAGAAAGTCGGACAAGGTTAGAAAATCATTACAAAAATGATAGAAAATTAGGTTAAAGATTTTTTTCCTTTTAGGAAAAAAGTTTTAAAAAATACTGACGCACAACGATAAAAAAGGTTGATTCTTTTTTTCATAAAAAATATCTAAAATTTTCATTACTTATGAGAATCAAGACTGATATTTAAAAAAAAAATTTATAAAAATATAGTTATGGAACTTTATTGTCATAAATATTTGAAAATTAAATTTTCAAAAATAGTTTTCAGAATATTTCACTTATTACATTATAAAATTTAGCAGTTTAGATTACAGCACTTATATGGAATTTATTTTTATTGTATGGTATCGAACAGTATTACCCCAATAAGGTTTATATTGAACATTATTAATCATACTATGATTATACACATCCAAATTTATATACTTTATTTGAAGATTAAAATTTTACCTGAACTCAACTACGAGTAAATATACCTTTGGCCACTTGAATATTGTTATAATGCTTATTGGTAAAATTGCCATAGGTAATAATGTCATAGGTAAAAATGGCAGAGTAAAAATGTCACAAGGCAAAGTATTATATACGCATTGAAGTAGAATGGGTGCCAGTACGAGTACCAAGTGAGAGGAATGGGGAGGGGGAAGGTAAACAAGGGGAGGGCTACTTACAGAGTCATGCAAGAAGTAAATAGACACCCTTAATTTTATGGTAAAATGTATGCATCCAATTTTTTTGCCATTATTATGACTAATATTCGTTTCCTACATTTCTATCCTTGAAGAAGGACTTATGCCAATATTCTCAAGTGGTCAAATTGAAAAAGACAGCTGCCTGTTCATGGAAGATGGAGCCCCATGCCACACTGCAAAAAAGACGAAAGAATGGGAGGAGCGAAATGGTATCAAACGACTTCCTTTGCCGAGTCAGTCCCCTGACATGAACCCCATAGAACACGTGTGGGCAATACTAGACAAGACTTTATGTAAAAAGCCCAAAAAACCAGCAACACGATCAGAATTGTTGAATCTTTTACGCCAAATTGTTACAGCAAAATCTGGGCTGTCTATTTACTTCTTACATGACTCTGTAGAGGAGTAAAGGTAAAAGAGGGGGAAACGGAAAAATCAAAATTTTAATCTCTTAAAGGAGGGTGGGAGATGATAAGGAGGATGATGGTAAAAAAAATAAAATTAAAATTAAATAAATAAATAAAAAATGTGTGCGTGGTCATAGTATGAACTTTAGTGGCCACCGGGAATCGGTGATTAAATTATTAAAAATCATGATTAAAAATCATATCCTCACTTCCGCAAATGAAATCATTTGTTGTACATGAAAAGTAACTTATTGACTTAAGCGAATTTTATCGTTTCGTATGAGCATGCTTATTTATGAGACATTTACTGCGATGAGACATTTAAGCAGGGCTGTGGAGCTGGCACCAAAATCTTAAGCTCCGGCTCCGGCTCCGGCTACAGCATTTTCAAATTTCTGGCTCCAACTCCGGCTCCGGCTCCAGCATTTTTTTATGCCCAGCTCCGGCTCCGGCTCCAGCTCCTCTCACCATATATTAATGATTGATAAATCTCTTGAAATTGTACCTTGCTACTCATAGGCCATAGCAGGCAGCCACACAAAACATTTTTTTAAATTAAGCTTACTAGTTTAAGTTTCTAAAAATTAACACATTTCCTGAAAAAAATTAAGTCCAATTAGAAATCATTCAAAATAAAAAAAAAATAGCATAAAAAGTTTGTATCTAAATATGAACTCTTTGTATTGGGCTGGAGCCGGAGCTGACATTTTTTATCAGCTCCAGCTCCAGCTCCAGCTTCCCAAAAATAACTGGCTCCAGCTCCAACTCCAGCTCCACTCACCAAAATTGCTTCAAGCTCCAGCTCCTGGCTCCGGCTCCAGCTCCAGCTCCACAGCCCTGCATTTAAGACGAGACATTTATTGCGAAATCAATGTTTGTATAGCTGTGAGGTGTGAAGTAAAGACGTGGATGAACTAAAGCTGAAGTCGACCATGGAGAATGAATTTGTTAAATATGGACTTGTGCAAATATACCGCTTAAGGAATGGAATGAGCTCAAAAAAGATTATTCTTAGAGGGCTAACAAAGCTTAAGAGAAATCTATGTTTCGATTGTCGTTTATTTTTGCATATATGCGGACAATGAATGTAAGTCAAAAGGATTAGTAAGACGGTCAAAATCGACTGGGAAAGGGATAAGTTTACTTTGTCTGGGAAATGAGTTTTACATTGAGGAAGTAGATTTCGCGTATTAGAAATAAATCTTTGGTAAATAAAGAAAATCGGTTGAGAGCACAGTTCCAGATTAAAATTTTAGTCTTCATCATGCAAGTTGTCATTCAAAAAGTATACACATGTATAACTGGAAACAACCTCGGAGCTGGAATAGTCAGTAAGTGGTCTATGGCTATTGTTTGGTGGCGCTTGTTGGTCAGAAAGAGACAGTGTATGGTAAGAAAGGGAAGATCGACTATGGAAAAACTATACACGCTTACAGCATGGTATCGTATGTGATACCTTTCTTTCATAATTAAATATAAATTATTAATTAATTGAATTAAATATCTACAAAATTGCCACGGGATTGGCGACATAGCCTATTGGGAATGAAAATAATTGCCATACATACATAGAACCCAATATGGAGGATGGAGGCATTGGGCCCACCCAACAACAAGAAAAATGTATTGTTTCGTGTTCAAAATTTTCCACTACTGACTCGTGAAAATTACTTCGAGAGAAGAGTCAAAAAACTTTACAAATTCAGCAAATAATAAAATACGAAGACAACGATTATATGAGCGGCTGGCTCGGGAGCTTGCTTATGTTACAGCGATGCTTTAAGCAAGGAAGATGTACTTTATCTTCCTATAAGTTCTGAGTGAAATCGTCTTAATATAAAACCTAATAACTACAAAAAGGATAGGACTATTCCTTCAGGTATTTAAGTGTAGTGAATGCCTATAGCAAATAAACCGAAAGAGATCGTCGCGCCCTACATCGAAACAGAAGCGAGGCTCAACGAAATATGATAATAAGGTAAGGCAATTTCTTTCTTTACCATTAAGCAGCGCAAATACCGAAGGCAATAAACACAAAGAGGTCCTTTGAAACCTACACATACATAATTCTTTAACGAAAAAATGTAGGGCTTTTGTCATTAACTCTCCACTGTAATCTGCTGGAAATTTCCAACGAATGAGGGTATCAGGCAATCAACCCATAGCCCCTAGAGTTTTTTCATATCGACCATGGAAAGGATTTTGAAAAATTATTTGGGTATCTATAGGCTTGAAATTGTTTGAGACGAAAGAAACATCAATCAATCGCTAGTTTATCGCACTGTGTCGTGATGTTGCTTGAACGGGATAATCGCACCTCCAAGATGAGCAATGATTGGTCGTGTTTATTGTTTACTGACTCAGAGATGAATAATGACAACCGATGAGACAAATATATTAGAAATGATCTCTTGTAAAGTTTTAATCCAATTTTACATTTCGGCAATGAAATTTTTACACAGTCGTCGAAATCGCTTAACCGTGTAAATGAAGTTACTGTACATTAAAAATAAATAGCTTTGCTAATTTGTTAAACAAATGAGTGGATCTTAGATCTCTGAAGGATTCATATCGTCAGACTGGCGAAAATAAGAAGAATGAACATTGTTTTAGCATTTCAGAAATGCGCACAAAGTAAAATATACATAGTATAGTATTACCTGACCAAGACCTATGGCTTAAATTTTTCTGATTCTCTCTCTCTCTCTCTCTCTCTCTCTCTCCTCTCTCTCTCTCTCTCTCTCCGTGCAATGCTTTTTAATGCTAGATCGATTAGGAATAAGTTTTGCGAGCTACGGGCTCTCTTAGCATCAGAATACCAGGATATGATTGCTATCACCGAGTCCTGGATTCATACTGATCGTAGGGACTGCGTTGAGGAGTTCGAGATTCCCGGGTATAGAATGTTTCACAAGGACCGCACCCGTGTGAAGGGGGGAGGGGTACTAATATACGTCAGCGACACGTTGAGTTCGGTTGACTGCCAGTTCCGATCGGAACGGGAGCTGCTTGGCGTCTGGTGTACAGACCTACGCATCTCCTCCTCGAGGAGGATACAGCTTATTCAAGTCTTCAAGATGCTCAATGGAATAGACAGGGTAGATTACAGGAACTTATTCTCACTTAAAGCCAATCCGACAAGAAATAATGGGTTTAAACTGGAACTAAAGCCATTTAGGACCTCTGTCTGCGGGAATTTTTTTTCCTATGAAATAGTTAATATCTGGAACCAACTTCCATCACAGGTTGTTTCCAGCCAAAGTGTAAAAGTGTCTAAAAACAGGCTAGACAAAGTACTGAATACTCTCATGGTTTAAGACTAAAACAATGTAACTCTGCAGGAGTCCGTCTGCGCGGTGTCTATGTGGGCATGCTAATTATAGAGCTTTCTTATATATTATTCACTTTCCTGTAAAATTTCCTTGGCTACTTTTCCAGGGTTAAGGTGTTTTCTTCAACCTTTTTCCGTACCTGCCTCAGGCAGGGAGGGAGCGGAGGGTGGGGAGAGAGCCTTATACTTTTCTATCCAGTTTTCTACTACTGTTAGAGTAGTTGAAAGAAAAATAAACAGGTTTCATAACAGGAACCTCTCAGAGTGGACCGGAAAGTCTTTGAGACTTCCTCTTGTCCTTGTAACTCCTTGTAACTCTCTCTCTCTCTTATAGAAGATTAATTAAATTTTTTTGTGTATTGAGATTATATAGAGTGACGTCACAAGTCATGCATATTATTTTCTACTAAGAGAGACTCGCAAATCATTTGCGATCAAATTAGTATATTTATTGCAACCTAAACTAACCTAATCCACCCACCCGCACATCCCCCACACACATTCTCCCCCACATACTCAACACACACCCTCCCCGACAAAAAATTACTGGTTGGAGTTTCCCACATGCCCCACACCCACTGCGCCTAAACAGACCAAAAGGAACATTTTTTTCTTCTATGAACTTTTTCTCTCTCTGGCTTTGTTTAAAAGTTCGCATGTGCTCTCAGTTAAGATTTTCACTAAATTCCTGCCAAAACAGACTAAAAGGAACATCTTTTCCTCTATGGGCTTTTTCTTTATCTGACTTCCTTTAAAAGTTGCTCGCTTGCTGCGCAGATCCCAGACAGAAGGACAGAAACTATGTATTATATTTTTACTTATATATATACTGTATACTATATTATGTGGTGTATGAGTTGTAGGTGGTCACTCATTCCCACATCCAGGGACGGAAACAGTGACCCCATATAGTTCACAAAATGACGTTAGTTCGGTTAAGGTTAGGTTAGGTTATTTAGTATTTTTATTTATTTTCCAGATTTGTTGTTGTTGTTGTGTAGCCACTCAGCCCACCCTGAGTGAGCAAACCGGTGGCACGCAGGTAACCGATCGTCCTCTCCGGAGTGGACCAGAGGTTCAGCGCATTAGTGATGTTGTGTTGTGTTCGTTGTTGTGCTAGAGTGGTACAGTCTGTCATAATGTGTTCAATTGTTTGTGGTGTGTCCTGGCACAGGTGGCAGGTGTCGTCTGTGGAGTTGTCTAGTCTGTGCTTATATTTTTGTAAGTTGGGGTGATGTCCACATCGGAATCGTGCTAAGTTAACTCAATCCGATCTGCTCAGGCTGATCTCTGACCTGTTAATGGGTGGCGGCTTCGCACCTTGGACCGCATTCGGACCGAGTTGTGTCAGTGCTTTGTGGGTTAGGTGTGTGTGTATGTGTTTTCTGTACTGTGTAGTGTCTGTGGGGCGTGGTATGGAATGGAGTATTTGGTTATAATGTTTCTCTGGTGTTACCTTAATGGTGCGAGGTGTTGGTGCATGATTGTACATGTAGTGGCAAGGGTGTTGTGGGTTAGTTATCGCTGCTGCCATGAATTGTGTTCCCCCTCATGTCTAAATGTTTCCTAACTTTCAGTATTTTTGTTTCTGTGTGCAGGTGCTCTATTGGTGTTGTTTGAGTGCATCCTCTAATGATACGAAGTGCGTTGTTTTGTATTGTCTGTAAGGTGTTTATGTGTGTGTTTGAGACAGGCCCGGATTTAGCTATAGGCGAACTAGGCGATCGCCTAGGGCTTCGCGCCAAACGGGGCCTCGCTCAAGCCGTTTTTCGCGTTCTGTTCAAGTGATATTAATGATTTAGAACTCTATGAAGAACTTAAAGCTTTGCAGGTTTATACCTGAGAAAACATCTCGGAAATGCCCTTGTTTATATAGTGCAAAAACAACTAAGTGAGATTTATCCTAATGTTTATGTTGCACTTCGAATAGTATTAACCATCCCAGTTACTGTTGCTTCGGCTGAAAGAAGTTTCTCGCGTCTCAAACTTATTAAAACATATTTGCGTTCCACCATGTCTCAAGCGAGATTGCAATCATTAGCTATGTTATCAATAGAAAACGATATAACAAATTCATTAGATTATTCTCAATTAATTAAAGAGTTTAGCTCGAAGAAAAGTAGAAAAGCATTGCTGTAATATTCAAGGAGCATCTGAACCAAATATTAAAGCATTAATATTTAGCCTCATCAGTCGATCGCTCACTATTATAAAAAATGAAATGTCAACATCTCTTATACAGTGCCCGCGAAAAGTATCCGATCACCCTTGAAATTTGTATTTTTTACATAAAAAACAATGTTTAAATGTATACTAACCTTATATTAGTATTTTGTCATCTGTCCTTTGGTTTGGATGACTTGTTCTAGACGTTTTGGCATGGATTTAATCAAGTTTTGACAAACTTCCACTGATATTTCCTTGCACCATACCTTTTTGATGGCCTCTTGTAATTTTTCGACTAAGCCAGTGTCGTGGCATTCAACCTTATTTTTTATTATTAGCCACAGATTTTCTATCGGATTGAGATCTGGACTATTACCAGGCCAATCCAAAATATCAAATTTATTGTCAGTAATCCATTTTGTCACTATTTTGGCCCTGTGACATGGTGCACCATCATGCATGTATGTTTTTGTCCTTTGGATTGCCATTGCCATTGGAAGTTTATCCTGTAGCATTGCTAAATACCGTGCACCATTCATAGTTGTGTTCTTCGGAAGAAAATAAGTTTCCACGCCCATAGTAACCGAAACAACCCCAAACCATCACACTTGGAGGGTGTTTCATTGTCTTTAGGGTGTATTTAGGGTCCATCCTATTTGAGCCAATAGGCCGGCGAACCTTTTTTGGACAACTTCTGAATGTCAAAATGTCGACTCATCGCTAAATAAAACCTTCTTCCAGTCATCAACAGTCCAATGAATGTATTTTTTACAAAATGCGACACGTTTTTTACGCATTTTTTCATTAATGAACGGTTTCTTAGCAGCATGGCGAGATGGTAATCCGAGTTCTTTTTGGAGCCGCTCCTGGATAGTTCGTTCAGAAACACCAGATAACAAATTATTCATATTAAATTTTATTTCTTTCGCAGTTATTGTTGGGTTTTTCAATACTAAACGTTTCATAAGTTTGTCTGTTCGCGAATTTGTTTTTCTCGGTCTGCCAGATCGTTTTTAGGGACTGGCGTGGTTAGGCCACCATTGTTCTTAGCCCGTGAAACCCATAAATTAACGGTACTTTGGGATATGTTTAATTCCTTAGCTATCTGTCTCTGTGATTTCCCACATGCATGCAAAGCAACAATAGCACCTCGACAATCACTCTTAAGTTGTTTTTTAGCACACATTATATATAAATTTTATTTACACCACTTTCTGTAAAAAAAAAAAAAAATCAAGAAATTTACACAAACAGTGAAATCTGACAATTTGAGACACAGCCACCCGCAACGAAGGCTACCAGAACACTAATTTGAGAATGCGTTGGATAGCTCTCATATCAGCGAGCAACCTCAAAGTTACCAGATGTCGCTAGAACAAATAGAAAGTGAATTACGTGTCTCTGAATATCAAGGGAAAATATTGTATTTTCTTGAGTGATCGGATACTTTTTCGCGGGCACTGTACATCACATATGAAAAACGTTTGTATACTATGGAAAGTCATTACCTAATATTATATAAATCTTAGAAATCATTGTCTTATATTTTCGATACAAATCTTGATTCATATTATAATTTATACTTATTTGTATGGTTTATTTATATCTTATACAATTTCCATGCGTGATTATTTTGGTTTGGTTTAATTTTTAAGTGCTGGCATAGTTCTGTCTATGCGGGATTCTAATATTGCTGGTATAGTACCGATAATTAAGTCCATATTTTCATATATATAGGCCTAGGGCCTCGCAATTTCTAGATCTGCCTAGGGCCTCGCAACTTCTAGATCCGGCCCTGGTTTGAGATAATGGGTGCCCAACATGGGCTAGCATAGTCCATAACTGAGCGAATATATTGTTTGTATATGAATGATGTTGTTTCTTGCTGGTGTCCAAAGTTTGTGCCTGTTAGTACCCTAAGCGTGTTAAGTCTTGACGTACATTTGTTTTTAATGTCCTGAATGTGGTTTGCAAAAGATAATGATGTGTTGTATGTGACACCAAGTATTTTGGTTCTGTGAGTGTGTGGAATGTTGGTGTTGTTTAATGTAATCTGTGGAGTTATCGGGTGTTCTTTTGTGTTACTTGTTAGCAAGGTGATGGTTGATTTTGTGGGTGCTACTTTGAGTCTATTGTGTGTGAGCCAGTCTTGAATACTGTTTATGTATGTTTGTAGGTTATTTGTAGCGGTGTCGATGTTGTTGTGGGTGGTGTTGGAGTGATGTCATCTGCATATGATGATAAGGTAAGCTTGTTATCTATGGGTGTTGGAATGTCATGCATGTATAAGTTGAACAGTGTTGGTGAGAGAACAGAGCCTTGAGGGACCCCGTTCGGGAAAAGCTTGTTTTTGGATGACTTGCCATTAAATGTGACATGTGAGTATCTTCCTGAAAGATAGTTGCTCAGCCACCTTTTGGTGTTATTGTGCATGGTTGTGTTGAGTATTTTGTTTTTGAGAGGGAAGCGTGGGATAGCATCAAATTCTTTACTAATGTCTATTGTTGCTAATAGTGTACGTTGCGTTGAGCTGGTCGTCTGGAGTTCATGCCATCCATGATGTGCTGTGTGAGGTTAGTGAGTAATGTCGTGGTTGAGTGGTGAGGTCTGAATCCATGTTGAGTAGGCAATAGTGGTATGTGTGGGTTGGTGATTTGTAAGATTAGTCTTTCTGTTACTTTGGAAGCTGTGCATAGTAAAGTAATGGGTCTATAGGAAGCTGGTTCTATTTGCGGTTTGCTGTAGTTTATTACTCCACACATTAGGTTCATTGTTTGGTTGGCTGGTTGGCCCCCTTCCCCTCTTGGCATTGGCACTCCCCCTTCCCCCCATTTTCCTCCCCTTACTCTCATTAGTGGCTTGAGGGTCGTCGCCCCGTCCCCTTCCCTCTTCCCCTTCCCCTCGTTTCCATGGCAACCTACTTCGATGCGCCTATATTTATATAATTATTTATATAAATGTTCTTTTTTGAGAAAACAGGAAGTAAACAGTATAACTTGGGCAAGTTTAAATGTTCCAATAAAATATAATTTAATTTTTTCTCGGAACTCGCCCATGGTCTCTTAGCGCAATTATTATTAATTATTATTAATTATTATTATTATTATTAAATAAATAAATATGATGTAGCGAATTTTTAGTTCTATTTTTCTAAACTGCTAAAATTTTTGGTAAAAATATTTGGACCTCCACTAACAAAATCGAATCTAACCTAACCTAACTTCAACAGGACTAACGTAACCTAACCTAACTTTGCCTCATCTAACCTAATTCTGGGTATTAAAATGTAAAATGGTGCATATTATACTGTAATATTAAAGGGGAAGGAATTTAAATGAAACAAGGACACAATATGTATCGGAATTATAACACTAATTTTATTTCATTTTAATGTTTCGTCACACTGAAGCATTTATTAAAGGTGAAAATTTATGTAGGAAAATATATAAATCTAACAAACATAATTAAAGTACAGACAAAATGTTCCACGAGTTAAAATTCTCAAACTACTGTATTAGAAATCTAAAAAAACTAAACATTGCCTCATACTATATATGTATCGAATCGGCCTATAATACTGCACCAGAAACCAGAAAAAATAAAATATTAGCTTCTCAAACTCAATATTGATTTAACACAAGACAATCAAACGTGTACCTCAGAAAACCAAATTACGTTCTAGATTGTGCGACTAGATCCTTATGTTCCATAAGACCAAACCTCCGGAACATCCTCGATCTGGAGATTAAACAATATAGAACGTTAAAAGTGTTCCAGAGAAAACTGAAAGACAAATTCATCAAAACATACAAACCGTAACATTGTATCCCTTTCTTTTTAGCAAAACAAAAATAATAATAAATTATAACTGAAAAGATAAAAGTAAATATGTATAGGGTCAAGATATTTAATTCTGCCAAGATTTACAATTAGCGAGATAGTTGTCATTTAGTTTCTTATATCTCCCAAAAATAAGAATGTGTAATCTTAGCAGTACTCGAATGGAGGGGGGGGGGGGTGGCATCCCCCTTATTAACTCAAAACCAAATAACCATCCGCCTTGTTATTTAAGTAAAATACGTTTTAACAACAACCTAAAAATGATGGAAAAAAACGAGAAAATAAGAGAAAGACTTGCATGAATCGATCATATTATTCTAATTAAAATAAATTGTGCTCTATGTCGAGTTGTTATACGGGATTGTAAAACTTTAAAACTGTAGAATGTACCTGGCAAAAATATATTATATAAATAGAAAATAGATTATTATTAGTATTATTATTATTATTATTAGCTTGCTAGCTTTATAAGCTGATATGTTTCATATCAACTTATACATCAGCACCATCCCCCTGGTTAAAATTTTACAATTCGACCACTGCCGATATGTATATATAAATTTATGTCTGAAACTTACTACAAATAATCTCTATATCTTTATCCTTCCTTGTTTCTATATCTTTAAAATTAATGTAAATAACCTCATTTCTTCGCATTATCTAATAAGATTTCTCAAGTAACCCCATTCTTCCAGGAAAGGATAAAATTTGCTTATGAATGGTAGTCCTATATTATAGATGTATAGGAATGCATTAACTTTATCATTTATAGGTAAGCATATACTGTATATATCAGGTGATTTTTTTAAAAAATCTGACACTTTAAAAGTTTTGCATTTTTTTTATTAATTTAAATAAAAGCACAAACTTTTTACTGTCTTCTCTACACATGGGGAATTAGATCCCCTAGTGCAAAACGTCCCTTATGTGATGTCCTCTCAGCTCATTAACTCTGTACATGAACAACAAAATTTTGCATTACTCAGCATAGAGCATTTGCTGAAATATGAGAAAATTCTTTTTCAGTTGATGCTTTCAATTCTTCTATTGTGAGCGGATTCTGTTTAAACCCTCTATCTTTTAAATAACCACACAGATAAAAATCACAGGGGTTTAGATCTGGTGATGTTGGTGGCCATGATATTCCTTTATTATAAACCGGAGGAAATCTGTTGAACAGAACTCTTCCGTCGAAAGGATCGTGTAAGTATTGTGAACTGAGAGGACATCACGTAAAGCATGTTTTGTACTATGAAACTAATTCCCCATGTGTAGAGAAGATATAGTTAATAAAAAACTTTTTAAAGTGTCAGATGTTTAAAAACTTACCCGATATATGTGCACGTTATGTATTTTTATGTATGTATATTTCTTGTTGCACCCGATGTATGTCCTCCACATGTACTGTAAATATAGAATAATAAATTGTATTACTGTTATTATTATTATTATTATTATTATTGTTAATGCTTTAATTATTGCACTGTCGTATGTATATGCATATTCATGCATATATATTATTCTTTTGTTACACCTAACGTATATCCTTTACATGTATACATAGAACAATAAAACTGAAACAGTATTCAATACTTGTTTCCGCATCTCTATAAAGCTCAAATTACTCTTTCACAAACAAATTTAACTTCTATGAAACACCCTTTGTGTTTCAGATCGCATCATCCCACTCACTGTCATTCCCATTTCATTCCACGCCCAAGAGTGGGAAAGCTGAGGGTGGGAATTTCAAAGGAGGCATTTTCAAATTAGCTTATTCCCAATTTGTGCCATTTTCATTCTCATCCACATATTTCCCACTTCGTCCAAATTAGGTTAGGTAAGGTTAGGTTTAGTTAGGCTAATGTTAGGTTAGGTTAGCTTAAATGAAGTTAGGTTAAGAAATATTATCTATTCCCATTTGGCGCTTTTATCGTGAATGGAATCGAGTTTCGGCAGCAATACAGATGTTTTATATAGAGAGCCGTAATGTTGCCGAAACGTCGAGATTTTAATAAATTTAGCTAAATCTACTTTGGCATTCAATTTAATGATTTTTACTACGTTAACACGAACATGTGATTGTTTGAAAAATGTTTTCTTTATCGCGATTAATTTATATTTCCTAATTTTTACGCCGATGACTCAACTCTCTACTGTATATCTCTACATCTCTATCTCAAACCACAATATCCCCAAATTTCATAGTCAAGAGAATTTTATCACCCACTCACGAAACTCTGACCTTACTTTTGTGGCGAAGTGAGATACTAACAATAAGGTTTCACTCCATCCAAAGCTAAGTATATCGTATTCAGCATTAGAACCAATCCAATCATCATTGAACATAACATTTAATAATACCCAAAGTTTACTATTTTCTAGCATTGATATTTTAGGCCTCACCATTACAGGCAATCTTTCCTGGACACCCTTTGTAATGCCAGTAGCTAAAACAGCATTATTTCACAGACATCCAACTAGCTGACTGCTACTAACAAAATTCATGGGCGCTATCAGATTGAATAGGGAAGAGTGCGATAAAACAAGGTAATTAGTGATATATTGTTTGTAACTCCTATGTTCCTACCTCAAACAATCTGATTTTTCTGCTCGCACAAGCTATATCGTGTCCATTTTAACTTATTACGGTTGATTGTTTTACATTGTTAATTGTCAGTGTGTAACTCTGTTTTTCACAAAGGAGGGAGACATAACCATTTTACCTCACTGGTAGGGTAAAACGGGTACATGTGTAAAATTGTAAAATTGTAGTTAAAACAGGTGCTTACAAAAAAAAAAGAAATGTTTGTATATTCTATTTCATACTAAATAACATTGCAGTGTCAGAAACCCTTAATAGGACTATATAAAAGTAACAGGTCCTATAGTTAATCAGACCAGCAAGCTGCTCGCAAATTTTACGAAGAACTATATCATAGCGCTTCTCTAAAAATGATACCTTCTACTGCGCACACAAAACCGTCCCTATTGCACGAGTTCTTCCTCCATACCAACGACACATGGTTGAGCAATTAGTAACTGGATTCACAACTAGATAGAAGCACCACCCGAGCAGAAAAGGCGGGTACCCTGTTCTACCCTACCATACTGTTTTACCCAACTCCCCTATTATTTCTAGCTGTGAGCAAGATGATCTGATTACATTCAAACATTTTGATACGATCCAAACAGAGCCATAAAATAATCAGCAATAGAATTGTCACAAATAAAGCTTCACATACACATATATACGGAGAGATTTCATCCCTGTCACTTTTCCAGATATTTAAACTACCCCATTCGTCTATTTTCAGTATTCAGAAAACACAAGGGGGCTCTCCTGTTTACTGCATAATACCTATAATGCAGAACTTGTGTTTTTCACCATTCATTCATATTCTGAACCTCTGCTCCCTGAAATTTACTTTCAAACATACTATAATCTTTATAGTTCATTAATGTATATAAATATCTTTCCTCCTTCAACGGAGAGGTACGTCGTGGCCAATGTCGTAACACCGCTTCCCGGAGATCAGCGAAGTATATATAGCCTCAATTAACAGGATTAGGTAGCTTTAAAATTCCTTGATATATGATTAAATTAAGGTGTAACTGCAGATAAAACTTTAATAATTTGTTTTATAGTGGTTGTGTATAACTAGCTATAACGGATCACTTGAAGATGAGGGCCCCCAGCCTTCTTTAGTTAGCCTTATAAGGCTAACTAACGAAAATATCACGACAACCTAACCAATCGTCAAGGGCGTACAGTTGACCTAACGATTGGTTAGGTTAAGTCGTGATATTTTCGTTAGTTAGCCTTATAAGGCTAACTAACGAAGGCTGGGGGCCCTGATCTTCAGGTGATCCATAAATTTTAATATATCAGACTTTAATGCTTAGGAACTAAGCTACCAAATGATATACCTTATAGTTTATCTTTCCAGAATATAAAAAGAAGACTTTCTAAGGGAGTACAAAGAAATACAAAAGACACCAAATAGCAACAGACCGGCTGGTCTCTACGAGGCTGTCTCCTTAAGGAAGGTTAAAAGATGGAAGAAAATTTAAAGAGAAGTGAAAATTTTAAAGGAAAGCAAAAAGGGAGGGATCTTTTCCAAATGGACGATCCCACGGGATTTAGCTGAAAATTTGTATACTAATAAATTTCTATATTCTAATAACGAAACTAACATTATTTTCGTGGAGAAATATGCGCAACATACGAAAAACATTGCATTTACATGCGCCCTAGTTTGCATGGCGCATGACCGTTATCTAGTTAACACCGCTCATGACGCCCAGATACGAGGTTGCTGCGTGGCCCTCGGTTAATTGAATGCCCGGTTAGGTCAGTTGAATGGCCAGTTAGGTCAACTGTACGCCTTTGACGATTGGTTAGGTTAAGTAGTGATATTTTCGTTAAAACTAACGAAAATATCATGACTTAACCTAACCAATTGTAAAGAACGTACAGTTGATCTAACCGGGCATTCAATTAACCTAACCCGGCATTCAATTGACCGGGGGCAACTCGCAAGTAGATAGATCACAGCACTGCATTATCATATGCTCACACTACAACAACAATATTCACACTAAACTAGGTCTAAGCAGGCAACAAATAAACATTAATAACAACAACAAAAATTACTGTTTATGCGAGTTCGTATGGAGAAAAAGGTATGCAAATGAAGATTTATTTATTAAAATATTATTAAATATTGCAAATTTTAATAAATAAAGGATATTATCTGCGTTTTATTTTGTAAAACCCACTACATAATTTATCATAGATAACGGTCATGCGCCATGCAAACTAGTGCGCATATAAATGCAATTTTTTTCGTATGTTGCGCATAATTCTCCAGGGAAAATAATGTCATTTTCGTTATTAGAATATAAAAATTTATTAATGTACAAATTTTCAGCTAAATCCCGTGGGGTCGCCCATTTGGAAAAGATCCGAAGGAAGTTGAAAGAGAGGAAGGAAATTTAAAGATAACGTGAAAATTTTAAAGCAAAGAGGGAAGAATCCCAGTGAACATTCTACGATACTTTTATGTGCTAACAAACTTTTCTAACTGGGGGATTAAGGCAAGCTAAGCATCTAGTCTGGTTGACAATCCATTCCATAAATTAACTATACGATCGAAAAAGAAATGCTTAGCTTTATTCGAATTACAATATTTACCTGCTAATTTCATACTTTACCGCGAGTTCTATCTTCATTTGTGAAGCCTGAAGGTGAAATATTTTTCGGTGTCGACTTTATCAAAACCTTTAATCATTTTAAACACCTGGATTAAATTTCCTTGAATCCACCAATTTACAAGTGAGAATAAATTTAACATTTAGAATAGGCAGCGTGTGATTTGTTTCGAAGTCTGGGAATCATCTTTGTAGCCATTCGCTGCATTCTCTCCATTCTGTTTATGCCCTGCCGTAAATATGGGAACCAATACTGAACACACTATTCCAGGTGAGGTCATACTAAGGAATTATATAATGTTACTATTGTTTTCTTCGAATTAAATTCAAATGATCTAGCAATAAATCACAAGATTCTCTTTTGCTTTTCTAACTGCTCCACTACATTGCTTATTCCGTTTAAGAGTGTCGGCAACAACAATACCTCATCTTTCTCTCCCCTAACACTCGTTAGTGTCTTCTCGCGTATAGAATACTTTTCTTTAAAAATGTTTCTCCCCATATGAAACGCTTTATATTTATCTATATTAAAGTTCCAAATTTCTGCTCGAGTAACTTATCTTTGTGAGTCTGTAAACGTTCTGCCGCTGATTTTGTTTGTCCCCCAGACTTGGTATCATTCGCAAATTTTGAAATTTTACTGTTAATTCCTATGCCGATGTTACTGGCATAAATAATAAAAGAACTGGGCCCAGAACTGATCCCTTAGGCACGCCGCTAGTTACACTTTTCCAGTTAGACACTTTGCCATTAATGACCACTCTTTGTTTGGGTCCACTCAGCCAATTTTTAATCCATTTCAGAACATTACCACCAATTCCGTAGGACTGAAATTTAGCTAATAATCTCTCATAGGGCACTTTAGCAAAGCTTTTCAAAATCGAAATATATAACAATTTATAACATCTACTATTTTACTTCCGCCTTATATATTTACGATATCTTTAAAAAAGTCGAGCACATTAGTAAGACAAGAGTCGTGCTGAGAATCTTTAATTAAATTATTCATTTCTAAGTGATTAACTATTTTGTCCTGAACGATAGTCTCCATAAGCTTACCAACTATTGATGGGACAATAATTTTCGGGAAGTGATTTGTCTCTTATTTTTAAATAATGGGCATAATGTTTGCAAGTTTCCAGTCGAACGGAACTTCTCCAGATTGTAATGACTTATTATTAAATATACTGTATATGTAAGAGGACTATTGTGCAATTCATTTCTTTAGGTACCATAAGATAGAGCTTATCTGTACCTGGGGTTTTACAGTATAAGGATTGATTTTACGTATGACCAAGAGTACTTCACTTATGTCAAAATCATGAAGCTTTAAATGACCATCATTGAGCATGATTACGGAAACGGGAATGTTGTTCATCTTTTCGTTAGTAAACAAGGAAGAGAAAAATTTAATTAAAATTTCCGTCATTTCTAAGTCATCGTAAATTTGTTCGTTGTTTATCCCTAACATAATTAAAAAATTCCTTCGGATTCGATTTAATTTGATTCACTAATATATATATATATATATATATATATATATATATATATATATATCTCATAATTGCGCTTACTTTTCTGATGAGGTTTTTCCTTCGCCTTCTCAATAACTTGTATGCATTCTTAGTGGACAGATTATCACCGGTCTGCATGAAAATCGATTTCTTTATTTTGAGTTGTGATTCTGAAGCAGTTCGCTGCGCTGAATTAATAAATGCTACCAGTTTTTTCTATCACCCACAGTTTTAAAGTTATTAGCAAAACAATTTTGGGGCGTTTTGTAATTTTTTACCTTTTTTATCTTTAATTAATTTCGTTTTTTCATATTTTTCAGATAGATAATTCTAACATTACGTCTTTAAAATTTTAATAATGGCTTCTAGAGGATGTACCCATAGTCCAGACATATTTTGTTATATTTGTGGTCGGTATGTTGTTGTAAAACAAAAGACAAATGTAACGACCTTCATTAAGAGAGCTTATCATGCTTATTTTGGAATTAAATTAGGAGATCAAGACAAAAGATGGGCTCAACACAATGGTTTGTCTTACGTGTGTTGCGGCACTAAGGAATTGAAGCAAAGGTAAAAAGAAAAGTTTGCCATTTGGGATCCCTATGGTATGGCGCGAGCCTAGAAACCATACCGACGACTGCTACTTCTGTTCTTGCAATGTTAAAGGTTATAATGCAAAGAATAAAGTGAGCTTTCAATACCGAAGTCTTCCATCTGCAATAAGGCCGGTACCCCATGGTCCAGAAGTTCCCATTCCCCGCCCACCCGAGAGTCTGGATCAATACAATTCAGATTCTGATTCAGCTCCAAATCCAGACAATGATGATGTTTATGAACAGCCAACAGCTGACCGAGATCCTTCTAAACCATTAAC
Organism: Bathynomus jamesi; assembly: GCA_023014485.1. NCBI lineage: Eukaryota > Metazoa > Arthropoda > Malacostraca > Isopoda > Cirolanidae > Bathynomus > Bathynomus jamesi. Next base: position 574,355 of record JAJOZX010000056.1, on the reverse strand, counting down.
CCAAGCCGAACTAAATGACTTAGTCAGGGATTTGAATCTGCCTAAGGACTCTGCAGAACTTTTGGGGTCTAGATTGCAGAAGAACAATTTATTGGCATCCGACACATACTTCGGATAGTCAGATCTACCTTCGTAGTCTTAAGTCTTTGGAATAAGTCCTGAAATGTTTGCAAGTAAAGAAGGTAAATATATTTTGTTTCTTTCAGTTAGTTTTTTCTTCTTTCATAAACAAGCAATATGTTTGTCCAAGAGCTAGGAACTATTTAAATCTGCTTTAATTAGGTTTTACTCTATCACCTAAAGATTTCGTGCTACAAGGGGTGTTGTAATACCTCATCTGTCCCCAAATGTTAACCACCCATTGTTGGGAGGGGAGACAGTATTTTGCTGGGAACAGGACTGGTTGTTATACTGTACATATATATTTACCCTACATTATTATGTAAGCGTTACTGTAGTCTATAACAACAAAATTTATGGTTTAGCATGTGCAATCCAATGTTGGTCTCGATAAGATGGTTCACATTTGGGGATAAATGAGGGATTTATGACACACCCTGTAGTAAGAAAACCATACGTGATAGGGAAAACTAACTATATTTTTGAGATCAGCGCACTCAAATTATATAGAATCACGAACTAGTTTGTAAAAATCGATCGACAAGTTTTCAAATGTGTACTGGTGTTATTTGTTTCTTTAAATTTGAAATACGGGTTCCTTTTTAACGTTAAACTACTTTTAATTTCAGCATTCAACCATTTAGGTTTAACAGTCTTCGCCAATCTCTTTTTACGTAATGGAATATTACTCGATTCTAAATGTTTAAAATAATTCTTAAAAGAATTCCATGTACCACTAATATCGTCACGTGATAAAGTCTCATCCCAATTATGGGTTGAAAATTACAGTTTCATGTCACGAAATTTAGCTCTTTTAAAATCAAAAACGTATTCCAAACTATCCGAATTATGAACATTAATTTCAAATATTATTTGCTTCTGATCACTGGTGGAGGAGAAGTCTCTTACAGAAATATTATCAATTAAGTCTAGGTTTGTTCTTAAAAATAATCTGGAATATTGGGATCGTACATCGACGACCGGAATTAGATTGTAAAGGACAACTCCATTCCCTGCAAAGTGAACTAAGATCTCCCATAATTATCGCATCGTATTTGCTACTCGCATAAAAAATTAGTTCATCAAGATATTATTAATATCGACAGTCTGAGAGGAAGGCCTACATATTAAAACTATAATTAATTTCTTTCGTGAATTGTCTTCGTCTTTAATTAGTTCCTCTGACCTGAAAATCTTAACATCGTTAGTCCCAACATATAACATAAATCTCGTATTTTGATCAACACCCGAACAAAACTCGTCACTGGAGTCCGTGACTTATTAAAACAGGCTCCAGAATAGCAGTGAGTGCCTTCTTCTCCGAGTTGGACTCCATCCGCAGAACTTTTGTAATTGCTCTCGGATAATGGAGTCACTAACTAGCCTAATCTCTTGCGTGTCATTCTGCCTTGGCTCTAAAACGGAAAATCGATTCGTTATTACTACTCTTAAGTAAGGTTTATGCCATCTAGGTTGGACTCCATTTCAAATAGGCTCAAACGGTCGATCATCCGAAGGGGAAAGAGGGGCAGGAGAGACGACTGGTCGGGATTCGTTGTAGAGTCTACGTGCGATCTCCGCCCTGGGTCAGAACTGTGGCTTAAACTTTCTGAAACAAAATCCTGCAGTGAGTTAAACTTAGCTGCGAAAGTACTAAATTCCTTCTTCAGCGCAGTCGCCTCTCCTCTACTCCTTCGAAGTTCATCTCTCGACGAAATCATGCGTATATGTGTACACTGTACATATTGCAACTTGTAAATGTTAGAAAACAAAAAATTGCAGTCCATTTTAAAAAAAATACAGATGTCTAGTGTAGCTGCAAAATTCAGTCTTGAAATCGGGTGTAATCACAAAATAATATTATAAATTATATTTTTCAAGTTTACATTATATATATATAATGTGCCTCATTTATCTACACCGTCTGCCAAAAAAAAAGAGTTCACTCTAAAAACAGTCATGAAATTAACATTTATTAACCAATCATAATGAAACTCATACAGAGCAAAACTATGTAAACAGTATATATGTACAACAATTTTCAGATTATTATATTCAAAATTAATGATTTAATGAGGATTGTTTATGTTCAACAAATTTTGTTGGTGAACATCGCTCCATTTTTGGATTCTGGGAGTCCACAAAGGCGGTAAAACTTTGGTAATAAAATTTTTATTCTCATTTTAGTTATAAAATACATCATAAGATTAATAAAATATTGGAAATGCCTCAATTAAAAAACCATGAAAATAAAAAAGATTTTGAATTTCGAAACAGAACTTAAATCCTAAGTTTACAAAAGAAATCCAATTAACATTTTACTCTTTTGGAATTCCTATTAAAATAATTGTTCAATGTGTTTCCCTTCTGTTTCAACAATTTTCTTCAATCTTGGACGAAATTCATCAATGGTTCGATTGATCTGCTCCTGTGGTATCTCTTCCCACTTCTCCACAAGAAGCTGACGCAAGTGATCAACATTTCTCACCCTGCTCCTGTAAACTCTCTGTGCCAAATTTTCCTAGATTCCATAGTGAACAGGGTTCATTCAAGTCAGGACTGTTATGTAGCCAATTTTGGGGTTCAAGTAATTCTGGCACATTATTTTTTAAGTATTCCACAGTTGCTATTGCTGTATGGGACGTTGATCCGTCTTGCTAAAAAAGATAATAACCACTTTTGGCCAGATTTTGCATTTCGGGAAGCATGTTCCGCAGCAGAGTATTTCGATAGTACTCGGCATTGACTTTTACACCAGGCTCAATAAAATGAATGGAAATGACTTCTGGTTGCAAAACGTCTGCTATCAGGTATTTCATTCTTACACTGGACGTGCGAGTAAACTCTGTCATTTTGACTGTTCCGAGGTAGCTGGCTCCACAGTGAATCTCTTTTCATCACTGAAAAAAGCTTTGAAAGTTTATCAACATTACTCGCCGTACGATTTGTTTTGATCTTTGAATTCGTTTCTGCTCATCAGTTTGAGTAATTTTTTGCCCGTGCACTCTTTCGAAAGGTTTTAGTTGAAGATCTTGTTTAATTATGCGTCTCACACTAGTTTCTGATGATTGTAACTCTTTTGATATGTGAGCTGGTGTTATATGGGTTCCTGGCTGGTTTTCCTGACTTAATATACGTTCTTCGTCGTCGTCAATATTGTCTTGTATGCGAACAGTTTTTGGTCGCCCACTTCCCTCTCTTCTTTTGATATCCCCAGTCACGTCAATTTTCTTTAGAAGCTTTCCCAAGCCACCATGAGTCCATCCTTTGTTGGGGAATTCGAAGAGTAGTTTCGTTCGTCCATATCCCTTTTATAGTCTATAATGCTTAATCATAATCTTATCTTCCTCTGAAAATGGCATATTCATTATATTTTATAACCCTGCAGAAAAAATCGTATATTAGAATTTACAAAAGTGAAAATGGAAATAAAAGATTCTTGATTAGTTTGTAGTATTATTAGAGAAATATTTAATAAATCGTTATTTTTTATAGCTTCGAACTGAAATTTGGTTTACAGGTAGATGTTTTATGTATCTTTTTACGTGTTTAAATTTCATACTGATTGTTTGAAAAATGTTGATTCCATGGATGTTTTTAGAGTGAACCCTTTTTTTTGGCAGACGCTGTATATTTCTATTACTTTAAGATTGTATCATTTTTAATTTGTAATAATCGAAATGAATTATTATTGGTATTTAATCATATACTGTATTGTTTATCGTACTGGTTACCACTTCTTTCTTATTATTATTTCGAAGATTATATTAATTTTTGTTTAATGACACAATTAATTAATGCTACTTTATTTCATTTTCCATTATTTCTATTTAGTTTACTATTTTTTTTTTTTTTTTTTTAAATTTAAGTGAATCTCAAAGATTTTTGTTTGAAAAGCTGTCATGCTTCCCAACGGCATATTCAGATAAGAATGCTCTGCTTAAACTATTTGCCACTAAAATGCAAAATTAAACGTTCATTGTACCAACTTTGTATAAACGTATATGAATATAATATGTATTATAATTATGTAATATATTCTTTTTGAATAAAGATTTTGTTTGTTTGTTTCGTAGTTCTCGTCGGTTTATGTAAAATCTACAAACTGAAGGGTTAGAAGAGCCAACGTTAAAAAAAGTACTGAGGAGGCAAAATAGTTTGGGAAGAATTATGATTAATGACCTGAAGATAGTAGTAAACAAGAGTCTGGAAATACCAAAAGGAGTAGTTTCCACATACACACACACGCAAAAAAAAATGCTTATCAGGTAAGTGAAACGTGTATCGAAAAGGTTTAGCGGTTACAAACAAGATCCACATGGTGGATGTATTAAAAAATCCAGAATTTCGTGTGTAGTAATTTTTAAGTATGTTAATAAAACAGAAATAATGATAATAAATGATAACAAAGACTTAAATTTCTTGTGTAATAATTGTGTTAAACATATGACAGGTTGTATTAACTTTAATCCCGTCATAGTGTAGTGGCTAACTCTTTCAACTTCTATTCAAGAAGTGGTGGGTTCGAACCGTGCTATGGGCGACTTTGTCGTGCGTGTTCATGATGATATTCCCTATATATATATATATATATATATATATATATATATATATATAAACATTAAAAATGTTATACGAGCTTTCATAGAATTGCTATTTGTAAATAATTAATTAATAGATAAATGCTTGGGGAACTGGAATTACTAAGAGTATCGTATTTTTATGAATCAAGAGAAATTTTTAACCTCGATTTTCTCCTTCACACATTTATGAAAAACCAAGAAGCAATAAATCAGAAACTGCTTTAGAAAATTTATTGAAAATTGGCAGACAGATGACAATAATCTCTTTCTGTTTGCCAATTTTCAATAAATTATATTAAGTAATTTGGTATTTATTGCGCTCTGTTCTTCCAAAAAATGTGTAAAGTTTAAGTGGAAAATTTCCAATACTTCAAATAAATTTTTGACTAATAATAATAATAATAATAATAATAATAATAATGATGATGATAATAAAAGTCTTCTTGCATATCTCATTGACTTTTGGTCTTTTTTCTTTCGGGATTTCGGCGAAACCTTTGTATTGGGCTAGACATATCGAAATCTTTTGATAGAGTTTGGCAAAAATCCTTAATTTCCAAACTACCCTCCTTCGGTTTTTATCCTTCTATCTTTGCTTTTATATCTGATTTTCTTTCTGATCGATCTATGGCTGCGGTTGAAGTTGGCCACTGTTCTTCTCCTAAAGCTCTTACGAGTAGTATTCATCAGGGTTCTGTCCTGTCGCCCACTCCCTTTTTTATTTTTTAGTGACCTTTTAAGTCACACTTCCTCTCCTATTCACCACTATGCCGATGATTCCACCCTTCACTTTTTCACCCGCTTCACAAAGCGTCCCTCTCAATAGTCACTCAATGTTTCGCGAGAGACGGCTATGGCGCACCTGACCTCTGATCTTTTTACTGTCTCTGACTGGAACAAAGAAAATCTTGTGGCTTTCAATGCCTCAAAACACCAGTGCCTTCATCTGTCTGCTCGTCAAAATTTTCCACACGACTATCCCCTTATCTTCAACACACAACTCAATCCTTCCTCTTCTCTTAACTTTCTTGAGTTTTTTCCTTTTCTTGTGATCTTTCCTGGAAAGATCACATACAGTACTCTCTTTCTAAAAGAGCTTCTAGCTGCTCTACCAACTCCGCAGTTTCTTCAACCCTATTCAGTTGTTGTCTCCGTACAAATGTCTTGTCCGCCCCTGTATGGTGTACACTTCATACGAGGGGCGGTCAGAAAATAAGATTACGCGGCGTATAATTTCGTAACTAAAGGACCTACATTGATTATGTTTGTATCAGGTGAATTCGTTAATCATTGTTGACAACACTCCATGTCGATTCGGCTGCCATCTACCGTACATTGGTTATATAAGTCAGTTGAACATGGCGGCTCGACTGGAACAGTGCCTTGTCATTTCTGCAACGATATTCCGAGTGTGTCAGTGGTCAAGAATTTCTTGAGCGCATTATCACAGGAGACGAGACATGGGTTCATCACCGTACTCTGGAAACAAAACGTGCCAGCATGGAATGGAAACACCCTGGGTCTCCGCGATCAAAGAAGTTCAAGATTGTGAGGTCCGCTGGCAAAGTGGTGGTTACCGTGTTTTGAGACCACAAAGGCTTTTTGCTCGCAGACTTCATGCGAAAAGGCACAACAATCAATGCAGCTGCATATTGTTCAACACTGGAACGTTTACGAGCGGCCATTAAACGTAAACGCCTTGGACTGCTCCGTATGGCAGGGTACTGTTCCAGTCGAGCCGCCATGTTCGACTGACTCATATAACCAATGTACGGTAGATGGCAGCCGAATCGACGTGCAGTGTTGCCAACAATGATTAATGAATACACCTGATACAAACATAATCAATGTAGTTCCTTTAGTTACGAAATTATACTCCGTGTAAACTCATTTTCTGACCGCCCCTTGTATGTATGGGGTGGCTCAATGCGCATAACTCTACTTGACCGGGTGGAATCAAATGCTTTTTGTCTCGTCAACTCCCGCCTCTTACTGACTGCCTTCAATTCCTCTTTCTTTGCCGCTATATTGCCTCACTATCTCTTTACTATCGCTATTATAACGGACACTCTCTTCTGAATTATCTTACTGCATGCCTCCTCCTTTAAGGAGAGCTTGCAGTACCAAACTTTCCACACATTCTCATCACTTTTCTATCCAACTCTTTAATACAACGGTTAATCGATATTCTCAATCTTTCATCTACTCAACCAGTCAACTCTGGAACAATCTTCTTCAATTCATATCCATCTTGCGGAGTTTAATGATGAAATGAAATAAAGTAAAACTAAAGAAACGATAGCAGTTTTATATTAGTTAAAAATGGCCTTCAATAACCCAGACAAAAACTTCACACAAGCCAGTTTCAGAAATGAAGAGAGTGCAGTGACGAGCCCGCTGCACGTAATTGAATTTGAATCGATCCAGTTTTCCTTTTAGATGGGAATTATTCTTTTGGTTGATGTTACTGCTCATCTTAGGGCCCTTATTTGGACGGAGAAGGCTAAACGGATCAACCAACCAACCTGTTCAGTGGTAAATCTCATGCCACTCACTACTTGGACAGTAAGCATAATAATGCTAAATTGAAAATGAACCTCGTTAAGAATAATGATTTAGAAAGAATTCGCACATCGTGAATCAGTTTACCATTAGCCACAATTTACGGAATTATTTAGGCCCAGGTTTTCTTACCTTTTGTTCATTTCACTACAAAATTAATGCCATTATAATTTTCATATTTGAAGTCTACATTTTTTCCCATTATTTTCTTTCTTTAGAATTCTTTTTTTAGGAGGTTGATCGAATAATGGTTTCCCCAAATATGTAACACAAGGTTAAAATTTTCTTTTTAAATAAAATAAAAGTCAATATTTTCTCCTCCAAATATATTTCAATTTTCTATGAATTGTATTCATTATTTTCGAAATTTTGCCCTGAACTGTTCTTAATATTATATTGAATGATAAGTAACGCCTGGCTCCTATAAATTTGAAAATAAAATTCCTTCCTACACTCGATGTCAGATGTGTATCTATAGAGATGTCACTGTAATAGCGCATCTTACTTGGGTTTGACTACACAAACTTCAATTACATCAGCATGCTGGAAGGTAATGAAGAATTAATTTGTACTCGTATGGTGCAAACTTTTCCTCCATTCGACACGAAGTACAAATGTGCAATGTCATTGTTTCTCTTGATGGGTTTAGAATACTGATATCGGTAAGTGAACTCGATTTGTGGATAATAGATTTTCGTATTAATAAACTCGGACCTGACTAAATGACAACTCACTATTTCCTTTAAATGCTGTGGATAGGACACTTTATTTCACTCTTTTAAGTTTTCAAGTTTGCTTTTAATTTTTTAAACGTCTTACTCAATCGCTTTCTAAATATTTAAAAGTGTACTTTTTACTTAATCGGAAGCCGCTAGCTATGATCTTTCTTGGCAAGCTCGCAACCCGGATTTGACACCTTATGACTTCTTCATGTGAGCCTATGTAAAAAGTAGTCTTTGCGACTCCATCCAACAGTCTGGAACACCTGAAAGGCAAAACTACTGAGATGATGAGCAATGTTCCTGTAGAAATGTGCGTGAATAATCTCCTAGCATTGAAGCAACGTTTGCAAGTGTGTATTACAAACGATGGCAATCACGTTGAATGGCAATTTTGTTGTATAACTTGTTATAAAAACTGAAAATTATATGCCTGAATTTCTCGCCATTTGAATTCACAGAAAACAAAGACCTATACAGAAAAATATAATCTATTGTCTCAAATAACTCAAAAGAGAAGTTTTGAAGGTCATTTCTTCTCTCCAAATAAGTTTTGTACCATTAAAAGAAGTTATATCATCTGACAGGAAGCTTTAATGCTCAAAAGAAGAAACACCTTCCTCTAGAATGCACCCTCAAAAAGAAGTTAAAGTTACAAGTTCTAAGTTTAGAATATTTTGTTTTGAGTGTTTCATGCAAAGTTAATTAAAAATCAATGAGTTAATAAAGTTTGTTATCAGGAACATAAAACACACCCTCTATACCAAGTGTCCTCCGAAACAGCCCCTATTTCTAAATAAATATTCTAAGCTAAAAAAAAAAAGGAATCTAGATACAAAGACAAACGCTATAGGTATGTAAAACAAAGAAATTTATTAATGTTAATTTAAAAACATGTTCAGTGTAATCGCCATTTTTTTCTTACACAATATTCAACCCCACACAAATATTTTACATAATTTTTGGAAATAGCTCAGCTGGGATGTTGTTGATTACCTCATTGGTTGATTACTTCTTTAGGTCTTCAAGTGTCTTCGGCTTGGTAGAATAGATTCCATTCGTTTTTGTTTTTGAACATTAGTCAGCGAAACTTGTGAATGAATTCTGTAGGAAAAAAGATTTAATTTGGTACAAAGTATATGATGTACAGATGTTTGTGCAATAACTACTTTTGTTAACAAACGTCGAATTGACTTCTGCGGACTGTGCACAATAATTTCATGAACCATATTTAAGTGTTGCGTAGTTCTTGTGAATCGTAACTGACCTCTAATACCCTTATGGTGATCGTTTACATTTCCTTTTGTCTGAAAGTTTCTAATAATTCGTGATATTGTATTTTTATCGGGTGTATCTCTACATCCATATTCTCGACAAAAGTTCCTCTGCCCCTGCGTCATAGCATTTGTCACACGAAACTACTCAACGATCTTGATTTTCAGTTCCAGCTGCAAGTGTGGCATCACTATTTGAGGGTTCAGCCACTTTTTCCGTGTAGACTAGGTCCTTATGGAGGCTTAGTCTAGACTTATTTTCAGAGTTATGTTCCTCATCAAAATCTCAGGTATGTAACCCTCACGTAGGTTACCAACTCATTTGGCCTACAGTTTATTTCGTCGTGTTAAACTACTACTGCGTAGCCTACAAATTCAATATACTAGGGACATCCTTTTTTCTTAGCTAAATAATAGGCCATGGGGCTGAAATGTCTTTTGGGCGGTAAGTTTCAACTTTCTGCGCTTCACATAACTGGATTTTTCCAGTTTGAACCTCCCCTCCTTGTATAAAACCGCTTTTAAAACGCCCTGTATAAAACCGATGGTTACGCAGTTCGAAAATGGCGTCTGACAGTGATGTGCGTCGTAACAGAGAGCTGTTATCGAGTTCTTAACAGCAGAAGGAAACAGTTGCAAATATTCACAAACGTCTACAAAACGTTTACGGAGATGCTGTTGTTGATCGAAGCACAGTTGGACGCTGGTCTAAATGTGTGAGGTCATCGGAGAGAAGGAGAGCCAGCCCCGATGATGAGCCATGCAGCGGTCTCCCGGCATCGGCTGTGACATCTCACATTGTGCAACGTGCTAACAGCATCATTCGATCAAATCGGCGCGTCACATACAAGGAGCTATCACTGGAGCTAGGAATTAGTGAAGGAAGTGTGAATACGATAATTCAGCAACTGGTATACTCAAAAGTGAGATCACGGTTTGTTCCTCGCGAACTGACTGAAGATCACAAAGACCAAAGAAATGAAATTGCTTCCGAGTCGTTGGTCCGATACGAGACAGAAGGGAATGACTTCCTTTCACGAATTGTTACTGGGGATGAGACTTGGGTACACCACTTTGAACCTGAAACAAAACACCACTCCATGGAGTGGCATTACGCGGACTCCCCACGCAAGAAAAAGTTCAAAATGGCTCCCCTCTGCAGGAAAGGTTATGGCCACCATTTTCTGGGACATGAAATGGGTGATTCTGGTGGACATTATGAAGAAAGAACAAACAATCAACTCAGAGGCATATATTGCTACTGTACAGAGACTCCAGAGACGTATAAAGCGAGTTCGACCGGAGACAAAACTGGAAGACGTCCTTCTTTTTGCACGATAACACAAGACCACATTTGCAAACAAGAGAGACCATCAAAAAAATGCGCTTGACTGTGTTACCCCATCCTCCATACAGCCCGGATCTGGCACCTTCAGACTTTCATTTGTTTGGGGCCAATGATGGATGCTATTCGTGGAAGAAAGTTTCAGAGTGACGATGAGGTTGTTGAGGAGGTTAAGAGGTGGCTCGAGCGGAACCCAGCTGACTTTTACCAGCAAGGAATAAAGGCCCTTGTTTCGAGGTGGAGGAAAGCCGTAGAAAAGGATGGATACTATGTGGAAAAATAAAAACTTGTAAAAAAGGTATGTACCTACTTGTGTACAAAATTTCTGGAACTAACAAGGAAACTTGGAAAGAAATAAAAAAGGTGGGGCAAAATATATTGAATGCCTATCGAATAGGTTATCTTCACAGTGTTCCTCAATACCGTCAAGTTAACTCACGCATTTACGACCTCTATTAGGCCTAATCCGTACTCTCCTTACTTTAGTTATTATTTGTTTAATTACTTATTGTCAGTGGTGGGCACGCGCAACAATTTTTGTAGCGCCGCAACCGCAACCGCAACTCTGCTGAAATAGTTGCGCCGCACGCGCAAGCGCAACCCTTTTCAAAAAGTTGCGCCGCAAGCGCAAGCGCAACCAAAAATGTTGCGCCGCAAGTTGCGCCGCAACTTTTTGCGGCGCAACTGCCCACCTTTGCTTATTGTTGTGTGTCCAATACCGTGTATTTCATTACCTAAATTATTGTTCTTGCCACTAGTGTTGCATTTAACTCTTATACTGTATAAAACCATTTCTTATTGTTAATAATAAGTCATTGCAATATTGCACAATTACCGTATACATCACGGGTGGCCAGACTTTACTGAGATGGGATCTACTTTTCCCAAAGTTCTCCCTATACGATCCACCAGCCCAGTTATATATATATACAGAGAGAGAGAGATGGAGAGAGAATAACCAAGAACAAAATGAAGTGAATATAAAAATATATTGCGAAATGCACACAGATATATTTTTTATTAAATTTTAACCCCTAAACTTATTAGAAATTAGGTATACTGGAATAGGAAGAGCTTACTTTACTTTTGTGATGATTCGCACTGCATGGCATCAGCAAGCCGTGTGTAGTCCGGATTGTAGCTGCTGATTGCTAGCCTCAAACAAGCATCCAGGTGATCATCTGTCAGAGTGGCTCGGTATTTTGATTTGATGATATTCACGAGTGAGAACGTTGACTCACAAAGTTAGGTTGATCCAAAAAATGCTGTCAAGCACATGGCACTTTTTCTGATATTCGGATACTTTTCTTCAAGAAGTAGGTGCCAAATGTTTCCTTCTGAAGACCTGGATTTGATTTGAATGTCGTTTCGCAGAGTCAAAATTTCATTCTCGATTGCAGCTATGTCCATATTAAACAATAAGGCCATTTTTGATGCAATATCATCAATGTCAGAGTTTGCACCAAATAGGAAGCACATGAATGTTGCTACAGGTTCTAGTGTTGCTAAGTCTTGAAACCGTCTGTTGAAGTCTGTAATAACATTCTGCAACTGTTCAACGTATCGAACACTGTCAAACTGGTCGCATTCTTTCCCCTGACTTTCCAGCTCTGACATCATGTTTTTGAAGTTCCGCAGTTGGTGTCGCTGCAGCTGTGAGGATACCAGTTCTAGTTTTTGTTTAAAAGCATTCACTGAGGTAATTATTTCAACAATAGTTTTGTTTTTACCTTGCAACTCTAAGTTTAGCTGATTTAGAAAAGCAGTGGTGTCAGTCAAAAAAGCTAAATCTAACAGCAACACTTCGTTTTCCAACTCTTTGTAATATGTTTCTTTTAACTTCAGAAAGTCTTTAATTTCAGGTAAGAGATCCCTAAACCTCTGCAGGAATTTACCTCTACTTAGCCACCTGACATCAGTGTGCAACAAAAGGTTGGTGTGTTCTGCTTTATTTTCTTCTAGCTGAGACAGGAAGAGACGCCTTTGTAGACTTCTCGCCCGAATAGAACACACAATCTTATGGGAAATATCCATAATTTCTTTAATATTTATTCACCATTTTACCACACAATACTTGTTGGTGAATTATGCAGTGATAATTAAAGAAGTTTGGAAACCTTTTGTCATGTCACTTTTGCACAGGGCGATGAACCCACTGGAGCGGCCAGTCATAGTAGGTGATCTGTCAGTTGTTATGCTCACAAGCTTGTGAAGTGGGAATTGTGTGTCGTTAACAAACTCACTGAATGCATGAAAAATGTCTTCACGTCGAGTTTTCCCTCTTAAAGGTAGGATTTTAAGCAATTCTTATTTGGCAGTCATATCTTTAAACACGATTCTAATAAAAATGCATAACTGTGATGTGTCGATCACATCTGTCGAGTCATCAAACTGAAGTGAAAGGAACACGCAGTCATGTATGTCTTTCTTCGGTTGTTCCACCAAATTCTCATCCATTACTTCACAACGCCGCATCAGAGTGTTTCTGGATAGCTCAGGCTGGTTAGTAGCAGACAATATTTCCGATTTATTACTGAAATTCTAAAACAACGACTCTGCTGCCTCTGTAAATGCTTCTTTGAATATTTCTCCATCCTGAAAAGGTTTCTTTTGTTTCGCAAGTACACGGCTCACCCGAAATGATGCAATCGTTGCTGCTTTCAATTTTGTGCTAGGCCCTGTAAAGATAGACTGCTGAGCACTAAGTTGAGACTTAAGTTCATTGACTTTTACGTAATTCACTTTCAGCTGGGAAATCACTGTCATACCGCTTGTGAATAGTTTTAAAATGCCTCTCTAAATTCCCCTTTTTGACGAAGCGACACATGCATGGCAAATTAAACATACACATTTGGATTTTTCCATCGTAAAAAAATATGCCGTCTCCCACTCATTGTGAAAGTTGTAAGTTTTGGTTTCTTGACACTTGGTACAGCACTCATTTTAACGGTGTTAATGCAATTGGACTGGAGACTGACTTTCACCACCGATTATTACAAGTGACTGACTCGTCACTTAAGTGACACATGCTCATAACAGCTAAGCTTACCGCGGTATGAAATTTTGGCAGAAATTAAAGTTAGCGGTATCATTTTCTGTGACATTAATTAAATATCTCTCAGAATTATTAAGTTAAACTTTGTTATTTTTTGTTAAATGACGTAAACACAAAGATAAAACAAATAAATGTTGCTACCGATAATGGAGGTGATAACATAAAGAACGCTAATTTTTGATAGTAGCGGTCGTGTCGTGTGCTCGTTAGTATTGTGAAATGTAAGGTCTCTGTTGCTAGGCTAAGCTACTGGTCATTCTGCGATCTACTAAAAATTGCTCTGTGATCTACTGGTAGATCGCGATCGACGTTTTGGTCACCCCTGGTATATATAATTGTTAATCACTGTGGCCAAATAATTACTTTATTTTTCTAATTAAACAAAAACCAATCAATTCTATCTCCTTATTAAATATTGTTTGTTTGGCTGAAAGGTCAAACTGGTGACCTAATATCATTTAATTTTAATTCATATATTATAATGAGCCTACCGTTGGGCTACTATATATATATATATATATATATAAATATATAAAATGTTTTTTTTTATGTGTGTGTGTGTGTGAGGGCTCAAGGTATGCCGGTGGCATTATTAGAAGTGGGTCTTCGCATCTGCTCAACCTGATCTCATCTCACGCGTCGTTTAAGTCAGAGCTAAAAGGATATGCAGCTTTTTAGTTTTTCAACGTGACCTCAGCGCTTTAACCAAAAAAGAAAACTCTTTTCGTTGAAGTTATTATTATTCTTAATTCTGTTTTATTTAGACAACTATTGTTTCAATAAATTACTAATCAACTTTATCGTTCAACTTTACTGTTATTTTTAAGTGGAACGATTTAAGCGTGTTTGTTCCAAATCTGCACACTTTATTTGCTTAACCGAATGATGATTACAAATTACAATTAAAAAATAATAAAAAAGGGAAGAGCAAAGTAACGTAATGATAAAAAATTAAATGTTTGAAGCCAGTTACAAATAATCAGATTCTTAAACGAGTCGTTGTGTAAAATTTTCAAAAAACTTTCAGAAATATTAAAGTTTAGAATATTTTCGAATTCAACAATAAAAACTCTTATATTTCACTTCAGAAATAATTTTCACACGTTCAAAACCTTAAGAGTTTAAGGCAGACTAATTAACATTCAGAATAAATTTTAGTAAACGAACTACGCCGAAAAAATTACCTTTGATGAAAATATTTGGAATAATGCAATGTTTACAGCAACAAAATTATAATTATTTATTAGTAAAGAGTACTATATTACTTACCCGAGATCCCTAGAAATGAATCACTGTGCAGATTATATTATAAACAGTCAGGAGTGCCAGAGAGTTTGTGCCAATTACAAATTCTACCTATTGCAATAACTCCTGGAGAATTATTAACCAGCACCAGTGGGATTCGAACCCCAGTTCTAAATGTTTTCACTTCGATTATAAGGGGTGCTACGGGTGCTGGTTGTAGATTATGTAAGTCGAAAGGTTTGGGCGGATTAAGAGAGATTTAACTAACTGGTAGGTTGGGCCAATTATTAATTAACAAATAATTAATTTGCCTGAAGTTTAGTACTTCTGGCAAAAAATCTTGGGTACAATTTGTAAATCTTTGAAAAGGGGACAGAGCTCGATTTCAACTAACAGTGAAACTTTTAAAAGTATCTGTTCAGCATTATTTGACCGAAATTATATGGACTGATTTAGGTTCACAATCATAAAGTAAATTCATCACTTAGTGAGCTACGTAAGCAATATGCTACACTATTTTTAGGTGTAAATTGCTTATAACAAACACACACACACCGCACACACACACACACACAGACCCCTCACACACACACACACACACACACACACACACACACACATATATATATATATATATATATATATATATATATATATATATATATATATTATAGTATATATTATTCGAAAAGAAAATAATTATAAGTGCGTTTTTCTTCATCTATTAACTACATTCTCGACAACAAATATTTACAATAATGTAATAAGAATATAATGACGCAAGTTGGGAATCAATAACAATAATGCAAGTTAGAAAGTAATAGCAATTTTGATTACAGTGAAAGTGCATGAGAAGCTAGCTATGGCAGACTTGACATCTGATCTTTCTATTGTCTATGACTGGGGCAGAGAAAACCTTGTGGTTTTCAGTGCCTCAAAAACTCAGTTCCTTCATTTATCTACTTGTCACAATCCTCCACGCGACTATCCCCTCAACTTCAACAATACACAACTCAATCCTTTCTCTTTTCTTAATATTATTGGTGCTTCCTTTTCCCATAATCCTTCCTGGAAAGATCACATATACTGTCTTCCTAAACCAGCTCCCAAGAGGTTAGGTGTGCTGTACCGGCTCTGCAGTCTCTTCAGCCTCACTCAGTTACTGTCTCTGTACAGGGATCTTGTCCGCCCCTGTCTGGAGTATGCTTCTTATGTGTTAGCTGGCTCAACCCACACAGCTCTAATTGACCAGGTGGAATCAAAGGCTTTTCGTTTCATCACTTCCCCGTCTCTTACTCACTGTCTTCAATCTCTCTCTCTTCGCTGAAATGTTGCCTCACTCTTCCTTTACTGATGCTATTATAACGGACGCTGCTTTTCTGAATTCTCTAATTGGATGCTTCTTTCTTTAAGGGGAGTTTGCAGTACCAAACTTTCCACACATTCACATCCCTTTTCTATCCAACTCTCTAATGCAAGGGTTAATCGGTATTTTCAGTCTTTCATGTACTCAACTCTGGAACAACCCTCCTTAATCCATCTTCCCCCCTCTCTACGACCTCCAATCTTTCAAACGGAGAGTGTCCAGGCATCTCGAAACTTTGGTCGTTCATTTTGGCTCTCTTCTTTTCCTTCCATAAGGGTGCGTTCTTGCGGGCGTTCGCCCTTGGCCCTCCTTCCTGTATGAAAAACAAATTGGACTAGAAACCAAACTTACAGTATTTGCAACCGCAGACCTTCCCCATACAGGCCGGTATTTGTACTTATTCTTTTTCTGGTTCTTTTATCATTATCGGAATTCACTCGTTCTCCTTTATTAAATCTTCTCTGTCAATGATCCTGTTTTTATGATTTACGTTGTCCTTTTTTTATTTGAACTAATTTAATTTAGTTTATCCTAAGTAGAGGTAATAATTATGTTTTTTATATATGCACACTCAAAACGGAATAAAACTTTACACACACACACACACACACGGCAGGCGGTGCACAGCAAAACCCAGCTGTTTATTCCTTCCACACAATAAAGAAATTGGTTGGTAGATAAATGGGTATTCTGGATAACCTAGTGGTTAAGACGCTGGGCTGCTGGTGGGGAGTGGTTCGGATTCCACGTTAAACTGTAGATCTAACGTGGAGTGACAAGCTTGACCTTCGTCAGAATGAACAATTCCGGCGGAAGCCAAACCAAGGTTAACCAAGATTTATATATATATATATATATATATATATATATATATATAATATATATATATATATATATATATATATATATATCGTAAAGAACGACGCTTGTATAGGAGAACATTCCGCGTCGTTCTTTACGTTATTTATACTGCGTGTTCTTTGCAGTTGAAATGTGTATATATATATATATATATATATAAAATTCGTACATATGTAAATTATGTTTTGTTACATATTTTCTACATTTTGTATTTCGTTTCAAAATTAAATTGAAATTTTTTTTACCAGAACTATTCGCAAAATACAAATTCCGAAAGCTTTGTAATACTCTTGATTAGATGGTGCATCCCAAAACAAAAAAGAAATACTATTTTATACGTTTAAATTAAATTTATTTTCTTCCCTTTTTTCTTTTTATTGTGATTGCCTTAAAAAAAAATAAAATAAAATAATAATAATAATAATAATGTAGATGTTTGTTACAGCCTTATTTTTCGTAGGTGAGTTTTGTATTTCTTAGCATTATTAACCTAAGAACAGGAAATGAACTGTCGACAATTACTTTCAAAGAGAAGCAGTTATTCGTGTCTTACATGTCTTCCTCTTTAGGACAGTGAGAAGAATAGTTACAGCAACCAAATATATAGTTGAAGCATTGTCAACCAACCTAAATGGTTAATCTAACCATACTATGATTGCAGTAGCCATTTAATTTATTACCAGAAACGTAAATGTAGTTAGGGCAAACCTAGAATGTATCATAAACGGAATTTAATAATATTTTTAATATGATTAAATTAATTTAATCGTTAATTAAAATGTTTGTGTAAAACGGTGTGACAAGGGCTACACGTTCTACGAATCTACATACATCATAAATAACTTTATGTAACTTTGGGTGTCAAATATACTTAACAACTAAATTATATAACTTATCTCTTCCTGAATGTCCCATGTGGATATGCAGTTTAATGATAATATCAACCATTTGTTTGAACTCTACTACCGCAGAACAAATCTCTTAGAAATTATTAAATCTACACAAAATATTGCCAACTATATTTAATTCCCCAAAATATTTCCTAAATTCTCGTAGCGAAACATTATCTTTTGTAATCTCTATCCCATCCCGTACATGTTCTTTAGCACCCATAAAGATATTTCACTATAACAGCACGGGACAAAAATGATCGACCTGCCCAGTCATTAAAAGCCCGCCCTCTAAATTAACGTCTACAACCGCCGTAAGATAAGGAGAACCTTCCCCATAAGAAAAACTAGCCGTGTTAAAATCCAAATCAACATCTAGTTCTTCGAAGAAGTTCATACGTAAGATGAAACATGTGGGAATAACCGCATCGTTAACTATGGCGAATGGAAATTGGAGTTTCACTCGATTCGTCTCAACTGCCCGATTAATCACTTCTCTTACTTTAGTGCCCTCGCTGACCCCTGTTAAATTAACATTCACATACTGTAAATCTGAAATGCCGCCAGAAATTTTTTCTTGAACCACAGAACGCCGGACAAGACAAAGAGAGGCACCTGTATCCAGTAAGAAGCAAAACAATTTTCCACTAAAATTAATTTTTGCCCAAGTAACATCTGGTACTTTATGGCTACAAGGTGCTATCTATATCAGTAGCATCAATTTCTTGCATGAGGAAATTTAACAAAAAAAATTTTATTCAGGAAGGAGGGGACAAGAGCGAATACCCGCAAAAGCGCCCCCCCCCCATAAAATAAGAAGAGAAACAAAATCATGATTCAGGGTTTTGGAGATTCCTAGACACACTGCGTTTGAATGATTGGAGGTCATGGACAGGGGAAAAGATGGAGTAATGAAGACTGTTCCAGAGTTGACCGGTTGAGTAAATAAAAGATTGAAAATACCGATTAACACTTGTGTTAGAATTGGACAGAAATGGAATAAGAATGTGTAGAAAGTTTGGTACAGCGTGCTCTCCTTAAAGGAGGAGGCATGCAGTTAGAGTGTTCAGAAGAGCAGTTTCCATTATAATAACAATAGTAAAGAGAGAGTGAGGCAACATTGCGGCGAAGAGAGAGGAATTAAAGAGTTCGTAAGAGGTGGGGAAGTGATGAGACGAAAAGCCTTTGATTCCACCCGGTCAAGTAGGGCTGTGTGGATTGAGCCACCCCAAAACATGAGGAGCATACACCATGCATGGGCGGACAAGACCCCTGTACAGAGAAAGTGGGGGTGAAGAAACTGCGGGGGCGGTACAGCACATCTAAACTCTTAGAAGTTGTTTTAGAAAGACAGTGTATGTGATCTTTCCACGAAAGATCACGAGAAAAGGAAACGTCAAGAATGTTGAAAGAAGAAGGATTGAGTTGTGTGTTGTTGAAGGTAAGGAGATAGTCGTGTGGAAGATTGTGACGAGTAGACAGACGGAGGAACTGAGTTTTTAAGGCACTGAAAGCCACAAGATTTTCTCTGCCACAATCAGAAATGGCAGAAAGATCAGAGGTCAGGTGTACCATAGCCGTCCTACACGAATCATGGAGAGACCGTTGAGAGGGATGCTTTGGGAAGCGGGTGGAGAAATGAAGAGTGGAATCATCGGCATAGGAGTGAATAGGACAGGAAGTGCGAATTAAAAAGGTCATAAATAAATAAAAGGAAAAGGGTAGGTAACAAGACAGAACCCTGAGGAACACCACTATTAATAGCCTTAGGAGAAGAACAGTAGCCACCTACAACCGTAGCTATAGATCGGTCAGAAAGGAAATTAGAGATGAAGGCAAAGATAAAAGGATAGAAACCGAAGGATGGCAGTTTGGAAATTAAAGATGTCGATATGTTTAGCGGAATAACAAAAGTTTCACCGAAATCCCGAAAGGAGGATCTATAGAAGCTAAGGCTAACAAAGACCCTAAGACCCACTCTAAGGTTAGCCCGAGAGAAAGAAGAGAGCAGGGGGTTAAAAGAAAAGAATAGGGAGCTAAAACCTATCATTCGTGGGTTAACATTCATTCAGAAAAAGAGAGAGAAAGACTCACGAACATCATCCGCCGGCCACTGCCGACAAGTCGGAAAAATATTCGAAGAGAATAAGAAAGGGGTGAAAGATGAAAAGAAGTAAAATAAGAACGCCTACAAACCATGCAAACACAGTCTTAACTCAAAGAAACACTGTCATACCATGCAAACTACAAACATGCAAGTAAAGAGAGGATGAGAAAAGGGGGTGAAAAAAAAAGTATGAAGAGTATAACAAAAAGTGGGTTAGTTTACTCTACGAGCTACATCTAAGTTCGTGTTAGTCTAATTTTTTTTTTAATAATATAAATTTAATGCTGGCATATCACACGCTGGCATGTCACAAGCATGTCAACAGACTCGAACTTCGACTATCCCTCCCAGAGCTCCTGTTGCTAATTGTTTAATTATTTTAAACGACGTTAATATTTTTAAAATGCCCAGCTAAACGGTTTTTAAACATATTAACGCTGGTAGAGTTCACGACGGTCGCGGGAAGATTATTCCATTTATCAATTAATTTAAACGTAAAAAAGTTTTTAGAGTTGTTAGCAATGAAACGTCTATCACATAATTTAAATCGTCATTACGAGTACAGTGGACCCCCGTTTAACGATCGTAATTGGTGCAAAATAAACCATCGGTACACGAAAAAATCGTTACACGAACCCATTATAACATGTAAATGGCCTAATTTGTGCAAATTTTTCAAAAATACACTCTTGCAAGACTTAAAAACACTAATTTTCCATGTTTAAAACGATATTTTAACAATACATGATATTTTAAACACCAAAAATATATCATAATTTATTTTGCTGTAAATAAATAATAAAAACAATTAAATAAACATAATTAAATAAAGAAATAAATAAAAAATTATTTACCTTAGGTTGGTGGAGTGTAACATGGATGAAAATCGATGGTGGTAGTCGTGGGGTTGGAGGAGAAAATTATTGTTTGGAAGGAGAAGAATCTCCTTCCATCGTGAATTTGGCGCGATCGTTCAAGAATCGTTACACGGGCAATATATTCTCAATGAGGATTGATCGTAACACGATTTAATCGTAACACGAACCAATCGGTAAGCGGGGGTCCACTGTATTGCTTTTAACGAAAATGAACAATTTGTCAAAATTTACGTTATCGATTTTATTAACGATTTTGAAAACTTTAATAAGCTCCCCCTTTAATCTCCTAGTCTCGAGTGAATGCAAGTCTAACTCTTTAATCCTAGCTTCGTAAGACTTGTGCGCATTGACGGAAATAGTTTCGTGGTGCGTCGCTGAACCCTTTCCAACCTATCAATATCCTCAGGCAAATAGGGCACCAAAACTGAACGGTATATTCTAAGTGAGGCCTGACTAGGGACTTGTAAAGAGGCAATATAATATTCTTAGATTTAAATTCGAAATTACGCGCTAGGAAACCTAACATCCTATTACTTTTTTCTTTAGCTTTTGTGCAAGACACGTTACTGGTGAAGCCTACATCTATGTCGTTAATGTAGATTACGAATAGCAATGGGCCTAACACTGAACCCTGAGGCACACCGCTACCTCCATCCAGCCACCCCGATTCCCTTCCATTAACAACGACCCTCTGTTTCCTGGCACGAAGCCATTCCTCTAATCAGTTAGGTACCTGATCGCGTATACCGTGCCCTTAAACCTTCGCAATTAATCTTCTATGCGGAACTGTAGCGAACGCTTTTTAAAGTCTAAATAAATATCGTCAGCCACTCTATGCCTATCGTATTCGCGCACTATTTCGTTATAAAACTCGTTATAAAACAAGATTTATGGCGTCGAAACCCATGTTGACTACTATTAATCAAATCGCGACTTTCTTAGTGATCGATGATACGATCCCTAACTAGAGATTCCAAAAGTTTACCGACAATTGACGTTAAGCTAATAGGCCTATAATTGCTAGCTACTGTGCGGCTGCCTTTTTTAAAAATGGGCGTAACGTTAGCTAATTTGAAGTCGTCAGGAATAATCCCCGCTTCCAATGACTTATTAAAATTTTTTGTCAAGGGGCCTACAATAACGTCTTTCAAATCTTTCAAATGTCTAGGTAAGCGCGTCAGGGCCTGGAGCCTTGCTAACTTTTAGCTTATCGATATAATGTGCAATCTCAGCCTCGTAAACAGTTATTTCATTCAAAATAGTCTCGCTGCTAATGGAACGATATCGTCCACGTCGGGGACATTATTTACATCTTCTATGGTAAAAACTGTCGCAAAAAAGTTGTTAAAAATACCCGCCATCGCCTGAGCGTTGGAAGCCAAAGCGCCGTTAGCACTCACTACAGATCTACAGAAGCTAAGGCTAACAAAGACCCTAAGATCCACTCTAAGGTTAGCCCGAGAGAAAGGAAAGAGTAGGGGGTTAAGAGAAGAGAATAAGGGGTAAAGTAAGTAGCAACACCTATCACTCGTGGGTTAACATTCATTCAGAAAGAGTGAAAAATGACACCATCATCCGCCGGCCACTGCCGACAAGTCAGAAAAATAGTCGGAGAGAATAGGAAAGGTTGCAGAACGGTCCTCTACTCCATAGGGAGGTAGAGCCCACGCTGCCGGAAAGGGGTGAAAGATGAAAAGAAGTAAAATAAGAACGCTTACAAACCATGCAAATCATTCTTAACTCAAAGAACAACACATTCGTAACTGAAAGCAACATATACTTCCAGCTGTTGCAGACCGATCCTCTACTCCATAGGGAGGGAGAGGATGCAGCCCACTAGGCTGGAAAAGGGTGAAAGATGAAAAGAAGTAAAATAAGAACGCATTACAAACCATGCAATACATCCTTAACTCAAACACTATCATACCATGCACACTACAGACATGCAATAAAGAGAGTTACAGACATGCAAATAAGGAGAAGAGGGGGAAAAAGTATAAGGAGTATAACAAAAAGTGGGTTAGTATAGGCTAAGAGCTACATCTAAGTTCGTGTAAGTCTATTTTTTTTCTTTTTTTGCTGGCATATCACACGCTGGCATGTCACAAGCTGGCATTATCGTCAACAGACTCATCCCCGACACCCCAGAGCTCCTGTTACAATTGTTTTTTATTTTAAACAACGTTAATATTTTTAAAATGCCTATCTAAACGGTTCTTAAACACATTAACGCTGGAGAGTTCACGACGGGCGGGAAGATTATTCCATTTATCAATTACTTTAAACGTAAAGAAGTTTTTAGCGATATTAGTAATGAAACGTCTGCCACGCAACTTAAATCCGTTATTACGAGTATTGCTATTATCGAAAGTGAACAGTTTGTCAAAATTTACGTTATCGATGTTATTAACGATTTTGAAAACTTCAATAAGCTCCCCCTTAATCTCCTAGTTTCGAGTGAATGCAAGTCTAACTCTTTAATCCTATCTTCATAAGGCTTGTTGCGCAATGACGGAATTAGTTTCGTGGCACGACGCTGAACCCTTTCTAACCTATCAATATCCTCACGCAAATACGGGCACCAAAACTGAACGGCATATTCTAAATGAGGCCTGACTAGGGACTTGTAAAGGGGCAATATAATATCCTTCGATTTAAATTCGAAATTACGCGCTATGAAGCCTAACATCCTATTAGCTTTTGCGCAAGACTCCAGGCACTGGTTCCTAACTTTTAAATCCTTAGATACGCGTACGCCTAAATCTACTTCCTCGTCAACGCTCGCTAACTCTCTATCATCCATCGTGTACGTGTAATTATTGTTACGAGAACCTATATGCAAAACTTTACATTTGTCTACGTTAAATTGCATCTGCCACTTATCCGTCCACTCCATAATCCTATTTACATCGTCTTGGAGCCTATTTCTATCGTCCTCGTTAACAACCTTACCGCCTATTTTAGTATCGTCCGCGAATTTTGACACGTTACTAGTCAATCCTACATCTATGTCGTTAATGTAAATTACGAATAGCAATGGGCCTAACACTGAACCCTGTGGGACACCGCTACCTACATCCAACCACCCCGATTCACTACCATTAACAACGACCCTCTGTCTCCTAGCACGAAGCCATTCCTCTAACCAGTTAGCTACCTGACCGCGTATACCGTGCGCTTTAACCTTCGCAATTAATCTTCTATGCGGAACTGTATCGAACGCCTTTTTAAAATCTAAATAAATAACGTCAGCCGCTCTATGCCTATCGTATTCGCGCACTATTTCGTTATAAAATTCTAACAAATTAGTTAAACAAGATCTATGGCGTCGAAACCCATGCTGACTACTATTAATCAAATCTCGACTTTCTAAGTGATCGATGATACGATCCCTAACTACGGATTCCAAAAGTTTACCGACAATTGACGTTAAGCTAATGGGCCTATAATTGCTAGCTACTGTGCGGTCGCCTTTTTTAAAAATGGGCGTGACGTTAGCTAATTTGAAGTCTTCAGGAATAATCCCCGTTTCGAGTGACTGATTAAAAATCTTCGTTAAGGGGCCTACGATAACGTCTTTCAAATCTTTTAAATGTCTGAGATAAAACGCGTCAGGGCCTGGAGCCTTCGATATAATGCGCAATCTCACCCTCGTAAACAGTTATTTCATCCAAAATAGTCTCGCTACTAAATGGAACGATATCGTCCACGTGGGACATTATTTACTTTCGGTAAAAACTGTCACCAAAAAGTTATTGAAAATAACCGCCATCGCCTGAGCGTCAGAAGCCAAAGCGCCGTTAACATCCACTAGAGGGCCTATGTTATCTTTTATCGGCTTACGATTATTGACGTACTCAAAAAACTTTTTTTTTGATTATGTTTACTATCCGTAGCTATAAGTATCCCTAAATTATGCTTAGCATTCCTAACTGACCTTTTAACCTGACGTTTAAGCTCGATATATCTAATAACGTTAGCTGCCGTGCCATTGCGCTTAAGTCTAACGCTCTGTTACGCTCGTTTATGAACTCGCCTATTTCCCTAGTCCAACACTTGGATCTACCATGATTTCTAGCGCGCTTGGGCCTACGAGGAATAAACTCACTTTCAATATTCATAAAACTTTCTTTAAACGCCTCCAAATGCAAATTTGTGTCATTAACCATAAATAAGTTATCCCAGTCCACTACTCTCATCCTATCTGCAAAACTATCAAAATTGGACCTACGAAAATCAGGGACTTCTATTACGTTACTATCCTTTGTGTTTTCTATCAATAGCTTAAACCTAAGAATTTGATGATCACTACATCCTAAACTCTAGCCTACTTCTAAACCTTCAACTATATTTTCGCCGTTCATCATCACCACGTCTAAAATATTGTCACCGCGCGTTGGTTCGGTAACCATTTGTCGTAAAAAATTATCTTCCATGAACTCAATCAATCTCAAACCTTCCTCATTACCAGTAAAACTCTCGTAATTAACATTAGGGCAGTTAAAGTCTCCGACAATTATATTATTCCGATTATCAATAAAGTCACCAAGAAGTGAGTAAAATCTAGTATCGGTCTCGAGGGGTTGAACGGGAGGCCTACAAACAACAACAAAATTAAAACTAATACTACGCGCTCTAACTTCAACGCATATCGCATTAATTGCTGCCGGAAAATCTATCTTAAAACCTCGATAGCCGTAAGGGAATTACGAATGTACAGCAAAACGCCGCCACCAATCCTATGTAACCTATCATTAGTAAAGAGTTTAAAACCCGGTATATCAAATTCCCCTAACGAGTCCCGAGTCACGGTATTTAACCACGCTTCAGTGATAGCAACCATATCGTAGTTGCCGGAATAAATTATCGCCTTAAATTCGTTTAATTTATTTCTAATCCTACGCGCGTTACAATGAAAGACGTTTAAGTTATTTTTTACCACTGGTCGATGTTTCAAACTATTTTTCACGTCGGACCCGTGTTTCCCGGACCCACAACGTTTAAAGAAGGCTTCGACCTATACAGCTTTCGAACGTTTTCTTCAATTAATCTACCTAGCCTAGCATTACCCATTTCATTAAAATGCACCCAATATTTTATAAAAAGGCTAGGATCACTGAATTCCGACCACAGCTTTACGAAGGGTACATTTTCCTCAGCACAAATCTCTTCTAATTTAGTATTAAAAAATATTGTTTTAGACGTAATCCTAAGACCCAAACCGTGCCTAGGGGTAATACCTAGAACTAAAGACCGATCTGACCTCGCCTTCAGGGACATAATTAACCACCTATGTCTCTCAAGAAGGTCAGGACTCTCGTATCGGGCCTATACGAGTCGTTGCACCCTACCATCGTCACCAACATCGAGTAACAGGAGGCAACGTCAATCCTATCCACTTCGTCTTTAACTCTGTCAACCCTGGCCCCTGGGAGACAGACCCTCCTCCTCTTGGTTGGATGCCGTTCAACGAACTCTGTGTCCATATAGCGCACTGAAGAGTCCCCAATTAAAATAGTTTCCCCCTCATTCATGGCCCTTTCCAAATGGGCGAAAGGGTTCGAAACCTCGATAGAGGGGGATTCCTATCACCTAACGTACGCGGCCTAGCTCCACCCTTAACTTCTCTAAATCCTTCCCCATCTACTAATCTCGGACCAACCTTAACCTCTTCCTCAACTCTATTCAACCTTCCCAATAAGCTACCTAAACTAGAAATTAAGTTACGCACCTTACCCATGAAGATACTAACGTCTTCAACGCTAGTATTGGTTCGGCTATCGTCAACTGTAGCCCTACCCATGCCCTCATCAAGCGTTGCAAGTGTTTCCATTACCTCACGTACACTGCGTTTTATGTCAACTATTTCCTCCCTTAAATCGCAAAAGAAAGAAACTGATCTCTCGGTAATCGCCATAGGACCGCCGTTATAATCTTTAAAATCCGTATACCACCGAGTTACCGCGCACCTAACACACGACGCTTTCTGCGACGGCATCGCGCAAGTTAAATTAGTTTATAACCGTCACAAGTTTAAGTTAAATTAAGCCGGCACACTATAAAAGCTTCTAAATCGCTAAAAACCACTAATATTTAATTACTTAACTATAACAATGTGAATATAAACGAAAGTATATAAAATTCAAAACTTTCCAAAAGTAAAGTTATTAGCAATATGCAAAAGTAGAAGCAATATCAGAGGGCTCAGGAAATGCGTCCGTTCAGTACAAAGTCTTGCTGACGAATGGGTCTATGACGAATGGCCTATGTTATCTTTTATCAGCTTACGATTATTGACGTACTCAAAAAACTTTTTTGGATTATGTTTACTATCCGCAGCTACAAGTATCTCTAAATTACGCTTAGCATTCCTAACTGATCTTTTAACCTGACGTCTAAGCTCGATATATGTAATAACGTTAGCTGCCGTGCCATTGCGCTTATTAAGTCTAACGCTCTGTTAGGCTCGTTTATGAACTCGCCTATTTCTTTAGTCCGCTACTTGAGTCTACCATGATTTCTAGCGCGCTTGGGCCTACGAGGAATAAACTCACTTTCAATATTCATAAAACTTTCTTTAAACGCCTCCCAATACAAATTTGTGTCATTACCCATAAATAAGTTATCCCAATCCACTACTTTCATCCTATCCACAAAACTATCAAAATTGGCCCTACGAAAATCAGGGACTTCTATTACGTTACTATTCTTAGTGTTTTCTATCAATAGCTTAAACCTAAGAATTTGATGATCACTACATCCTAAACTCTCGCCTACTTCGAAACCTTCGACTATATTTTCGCCGTTCGTCATCACCATGTCTAAAATATTGTCACCGCGCGTTGGTTCGGTAACCATTTGTCGTAAAAAATTATCTTCCATGAACTCAATCAATCTCAAACCCTCCTCATTACCAGTAAAAGTCTCGTAATTAACACTAAGGTAGTTAAAGTCTCCGACAATTATGCTATTCCGATTATCAATAAAGTTACCAAGAAGTGAATAAAATCTAGTATCGGTCTCGAGGGGTTGAACGGGAGGTCTATAAGCAACAACAAAATTAAAACTAATACTACGCGCCCTAACTTCAACGCATATCGCATTAATTGCGTCCTTACCCATAAATAAATTACACCAGTCCACTACTCTCATCCTGTCCGCAAAACTATGAAAATTAGCCCTACGAAAATCAGGGACTTCTATTACGTTACTATAATTACTGTTTTCTATCAATAGCTTAAACCTAATAATTTGGTGATCACTACATTCCAAACTCTCACCTATGTCACAAACCTTTGACTATATTTTCGTCGTTCGTCATCATCACGTCTAAAATATTGTCACCGCGCGTTGGATCGGTAACCATCTGTCGTAAAAAATTATCTTCCATGAACACAGTCAGTCTCAAACCCTCATCATTGCTGGTAAAAGTCTCGTAATTAACGTTAGGACAATTAAAGTCTCCGACAATTATACTATCCCGATTATTAATAAAGTTATCTCTCTGGCCACGAGTCACAGAGATATGCAAGAATATCGCCAGTAGAGCGACCCTTGCGGAACCCATACTGACGATCTGAAAGAAGATCGTGAGAAGAGAGTTGTTTAAAAATCTTCCTATTAAAGATAGAAAAAACTTTAGAAAGGCAAGAAATCAAAGCAATTGGATGGTAGTTGGAGGGTTGAGAGCGGTCACCCTTCTTTGAGACAGGCTGAATGAAAGCGACTGGATCAAGGACAGGATCATAAAGTTCAGCTTCGGTTTTATCTATAATCTCCTTGTCACGTACACGAACAGTATGTGACTGGATTCCTACCCATGATCGATCATGCATTCTTAAAACTAAATTATAATGGGTACCTCCTAAGCACTGCAGATGAATTTCTGGAACGGGTACACACTTTTTATTGATATATTCCGCTTTGTAAACTATTGAACATTCCTCACTGTGATGAACCCATATTTTTACATTGAAAAGATGGCTCGCCGCTAACAAAACTTCAATGCTAGGAGTAGCACCATCATATTTCAAAGGCTGTAATACTTTTAACCCTTTTCCCGACTTTGAAACACCATAACGTAGACTATACTGAATTAATTCTTCTATCAAAACTTGCCTAAGATGCTAGGGTGTTTGAGGTAAATTAGCCACCACCACTGCCTTCATCCGAATTTAAAGGTTTTCAGATAAAGAATTTCCCCGCCTTTACGATCAATCCCTCCGGAAATACCCATACAAAACTGACCAAATCCTTCTTCAACTGGGCAACCATAATTAGCCCTTGCATTAGCAGCAGCATCTTAACTTCAACATATCAGCGCACGATAACTCTCATGCATTTAACGAGGCAAACCCTTTATTCCAGGGGGGACATTCTTCTGGATCCACTGTCTAGAGTCTAGACTGTATACTGACGCCCTGAAACTACGTCTGAGAGATCAACTTGGCTATTTCATCCTCCTCCCGAGTCCAAGATACATATATATATATATATATATTTTAACTGCAAACAACACGCAGTATAATTAATGTAAAGAACGACGTTTGTGTAGAAGAGCGTCCGCACAAGAAGAGGAGAAAGAACGAACAAATGAAAAATGAGGCACCTCCCAGGAATCAAACCCGGGATTATCCAATTGCCTGTCGGACATGCTATCCAGTACACCATTTTTCATTTGTTCGTTCTTTCTCCTCTCTCTTGTGCGGACGCTCTTCTACACAAGCGTCGTGCTTTACATTATATATATATATATATATATATATATTATATATATATATATTCAAATTACACAGTGACCATGTATTTGAAAGGGAAAGGAAATATCACCAAAAGTTAAATAAGGCAATAAATATTTTCGACAGCACCATGTGTACCCTCTTTCGAATACTATAAAGTACTGAGCCTGGAAATCACAGTCGTTCAGAAGCTGATGTCGGTTGAGGGGAACGGCGGTCAAATTCTATAGAGTGCGTTGGATAAGGTTACAGAAACGAGATAAGATATCAGTGAACAGATTATTGAGATTAGTAGTATACCCAGGAAAATGTAGAGTGCAAATCAATTCTTCTGGATCCACTGTCTAGAGTCTAGACTGTATACTGACGCCCTGAAACTACGTCTGAGAGATCAACTTGGCTATTTCATCCTCCTCCCGAGTCCAAGATACAAGTGTATTCCATGAAACCTTGAGTCCTGTTTTATCTTCCCCGATTCCAATTTTAAGCCGCCTCGCTACCAAAACAGGCAATCCCTCCAAAAACTGATTTCTTAAAACTAAAGGGCGCCTGTCCCTTGGTGGAGTTATCGTCTCATAAATAGTTTGGAGTTTCTGAGCAAATTCTTGAAATCTTTCATTCCCTCCTATTTTAGCTGTTAAAAAATCTCTTGGCTCTATTCTTTGTTCGTGATCAATTGTGGTCCTACACCATAAACTCAAACGCGAAATTAAGTTACCATATGATATCCCATTATTATAAATGCTATAATACATGCTTAAGGGTGAACCCCAAATAGTGTCGAAGTTCGACTGCCCATTTTGACTTGTCTTTCCCAAGGCGTACTACTGCATAACGTCAAAATTGTTAGTGAAATCCTCAAAAGACTGAACCCTATTAGTGCCATATGTCAAGGCTTTGCTACATGTTTGCATTTACTTCATTTTATTAATAACATCTGAGGTTGACATTCCCTGTTGTTCATACAACACTACCTTTTCCCCCCATTTATTATCTGCATCGGTTAGGTTCGAATTAGGAAAACTATTGTCATGAGCACTATCGTCGAACCGTAAAAACTATTCGAGGTAAGTAGTGTTTTCAAGAAAATTACTTTTACTTACATTTCGCTTGGTGTTAATAGTTGTCCATTGTTCGTAAGGACTCTTACTACCCATTTCACTTTTAACTTTCTCACTACCTGCTGCCGCCTTAAATCCTGACTTTTTAACTGCCTCACTAACCTTATTCCCATTCAACTCACTTTCGACTCCATATTCTAAATCTTTATTCGCTTTGAAATGAAGCCTAATATCTTTATGGGCGGCATTTGGCCCGACGCACTCCATTTGTCCTTTAATATCGTCCGCTAAGTTTGTAATAATAGTCAACAAGAGATAACTCATCATACGAATACGTACGACCTGCCTTAAACGCATCAAACAAGTTCTCAACTGAGGATTGCAGAGAACTTCACGGATTTAGAGAGTGAAAATTATCCCCTAAGTTAATTATAATCTCGCTCCTCATCTAACAGCCCTCCTTTGGTCATTAGTGATTACCCCAATTTAATAAAGATATGTAAAAAATGTTCACAAAAAATTAAATCCTAAGCCAGCACACAAAACCAACAACAACACTGTATAGCAATACATAAACTTAAATTTGTTTCTAAAAATACTTAAGTTCAAATCTACCTTTAATCCAATCAAAGTTCAAACTGAATTAAACTTTATAGTATGAAATTATGTAAATCATTAACCTTCTTTAAAGAAACTCCAAACTAAGTGAAC
This sequence comes from Bathynomus jamesi, assembly GCA_023014485.1. Lineage (NCBI taxonomy): Eukaryota > Metazoa > Arthropoda > Malacostraca > Isopoda > Cirolanidae > Bathynomus > Bathynomus jamesi. The sequence goes on along the minus strand of JAJOZX010000056.1, from coordinate 542,840 downwards.
GTATTTAAACTTAAAATTAACCTATCAAAATTAGGGGAAATATTCATATCACCAAAAAAATGAACCCCCACAGTTCAAAATTATTCACTCTTCCCCCTGTACTGGGATGCCAGTACAGGAGCATCTTTTCCGCCTTCCTAGAAGCTTGGCGGCCCCTTCCGTGGGGTATACACGGCTCGAGTTAGCACAGGTAGGGTGAATGTAAACATTTGACCTTGCCCACACAATTTCTTTTACAGTAAAGCTAATAGAGTAGTGGGTTTTATTTCTCGTAATTTTGAATATAATTCTAAACATATTATTTTGCCATTATATTAGTCGCTTGCAGGCCTCATTTTGGTCACGCTATATCAACAAGGATATATAATTGGTAGAAGGGATTCAGCGCCATACAACAAAGCTTATTCCAACATTACGTGGTAAACCATACGAAGAAAAACTCAGAGAGCTGAATTTGATACGTTTGAAACTCGGCGTTTAGGAGGCGAATTAATTAAGATGTTTAAAATTTTAAGTCGTTTTGATAACGTAAATTATGAGAATTTCTTTAACTTGGACGAAAAGAATATTACGAGAAACAATGGTTTTAAAATAAGTGGTAAAAGATTTGAGACAAACGTTGCGAGGGGCTTCTTTACCTATAAGATAGTCGAGGGGTGGAATAGCATTCCCACAAGAGTCATGGCAAGCACTTCAGTTAATATGTTTAAGAACAGGTTGGGTTGGTATTTTAGTAGTATCAATTTGCATTAAAGGGCGGGTAAATTGGGGATGTAATTTTTAGTTAGTATAGGAAGTGGGCGAATTTCCTTTTGTTTTAAATGTAGTAGGAAGTGCTGAATGGGTCTGGTTACAGATCACTGGGGTCCTCAGATGATACCCCATTGGTAATGACGGGAAGCTTGATGGGAATTCTCAGGAGTCAAAACCTCCAAATAGATATTTTCAGCAGACGGATGCTACTTCGGTTTCTAGTGTAGGAATGTTTGTACTTTTAGGTAAATCGCGGAATATCTAACTTAACTTGCTAGAAAAAGTTTTATAGATTTATATAGAAGTAGTGATGTTCCCTTTTGCAATAGATGTAATTGGAGGCGCTGGCCGGATCTGAGTTCTCAGATGATGGGAAACTTAGGTTCTTTGTTAGCCTGTAACTCTCTCTCTCTCTCTCTCTCTCTCTCTCTCTCTCTCTCTCTCTCTCTCTCTCTCATGGAACAGGTTACCTTCGGAAGTTGTGAACAGTTCCTCTGTGGATCAGTTCAAGAAAAGGGTAGACGAAATCTTGCACACTATTTGAGTGTGTAAAGACATTTAAGACCTCAGTCTGCGGAAATTTCTTTTCCTATAAAATAGTTAATATCTGGAACCAACTTCCCTCAGAGGTTGTTTCCAGTCAAAGTGTAAATGTGTTTAAAAATAGGCTAGACAAAGTACTGAACACACTCATAGTTTAAGATTAAAACCTCAGAAAACTCTGCAGGAGTTCGCTTGCACGGTGTCTCTGTGAGCAAGCTAAATATAGAGCTATTTAAATATTCTCCACTTTCCTGTAAAATTTCCTTGGCTACTTTTCCAGGGTCAAGGTATTTTCTTCAACCTTTTTCCGTACCTGCCCTGGCAGGGAGGGAGCGGAGGGTGGGGAGAGAGCCTTCTACTTTTCTATCCAGTTTTTCTACTACTGCTAGGATAGTTGAAAGAAAAATAACTTTTACAAAATTTTCCCTGGCACCCGTTGCCATTGGTACCTCCTCGGTATGGGCCGCAAGGCCTTTTGAGGTACTTCTTTTCCTTGTAACTCCTTGTAACTCTCAGGTAGCTAAATGAACAATTAATTAAAAGCCCCACCTATAATTGAAAACTACAAAGTAATAAACGTTTTAGGAAAAAGCTGTATCTTATTCTCCTCGGCCATGCTGGTTTGAGTAGGAAATGGCGGTTGTTTCTTATAGTGTGAAAGCAATAAAATATTTATTAACGTACAAGAAGAGAATCATAACAAATTTTTGGATTAAATATTTGCATTAGTTGGTAAATATTTACCATGTGTTTGTGTTAGTACTATGGTTATAAGGAATATGAATGGGAAGGAGGGGAGGTAGGGGTGACACTGAAGGAAAAGTGAAGGGAAAAGGCCCCCATTACTTTCCCTCTCAGGGCCACCTTCTAACCCCTCTCCTCCCAAATCGTATTCCTTGCAACCATAGTACTGGTTGTTTTATTTTAATTAACTACCTTCCTCCGTGTAGATAAAAGATAAACTTCAGTATTAATTTTAAGGTAATTTTTCCACGTAATATTTTTAACAGAGTAAATAAGTAAAAATTATAATTTTTCCTTGTTGAATATGGCAGGCATTATTTTATAAGAAAATATTATCTGATAGAACATTATTCATTCTAGCTCTGAATTAACCCTCCACCTGTTACAAAGAAATGCAGGTTTATCTGAGTGAAGATGATTAATACCTTGGACGAGTACGGTAGGAAATATTTTATGGTTTGCGTAATGATAATGATAAGCTTTAATGGCAGGATATAAATTCCATAAAATAGTACAATATTTTTGAAGATAATAAACGATAAGATAAACCAAACAATAATAAATTCAAAAGACTAAAAGTTTTGATTAAGAGATAAATAAAAATAAAAAAATACCCACAACTAAGACTAAAAAAAAAAGAAATAAAAATAAAAAGTACACGTAGCAACAATACCAACATGTATATGATGCATTCCAAACTAGGGGTAAATTACCCCCGCGGCGATAATTTGATATTTTTCGGGGGTAACGATGAGGCAATACACTCGAATTACAAAAATTCGAAATTTAAAAATACGAATATATCGAAAATTTGAAAGCCAACGAGCAAACGAACAATTCAAATTTGTCGCCCAATTGGTGCACATGTGGTTCCCAATTTTGCTCAATCGAAAACATTCCAGAAGAGCCATCTGGTTTGGCGGAGGAAATAACCGAAATGAAGACCGACAAGCTTCTTCAGATCAGCTTTGGAAGTGAGCAGCCAAAGATGTCTTCCTTTTGGACCGCTCGGAAGGGAAAATATTCTGTGGCCAGTTCGACTGCGACGAGGATTTTGCTCCCGTTTGCCACCACTTACCTGGGCGAGGCAAGATTTTCTGCCCTGTTATGTGTGAAAAGTAAACACAGAAACAGGCTGCAGTGAGTTGCCTCTGCTATGTGTGTTGCTGTTCGGCAATGTTGCAGTGCTGTTTATAGTTTGACAAATTAAAATGTGACTGAAATAGTGAGTTTCTTTCTCTTTCCCAGGTAAACAAAAAAATCAATTTGTGGCATCCTTCAGATTGAACAGCAGTCCGGGATAACGAGGACTTGAAACTTTTGTAGAAAGTGGTAACGTTGAAAACTAATTGGGAATCCCTGCTCTATCATGTGCCAGGTCGTCTTTTAGCGTTTTCGTCATTGTATCACTGCAAAAATGCAACAAAAACAATCAAAATTCGGCCATTCTTTATAAAGCTATTGCTATACTCTTCCACTCTTGATACTCTTATTGCTATTTTACCTTGTAAAAACTTTAAATGCTTCTGTTTTATCATTTAATCATTCATTCATTCAATGTTCATAAAATCACTTACAAAATTTAAAAAGAAACATCAAATTACATTTATTTTAATAAAGTTATGAATACTTAAACTTTTACAAACTTTAAAGCCGTTTTCCTCAAACCTGTTGTGGCACATTCGTCATTGTGCCACGTGACGCCGCATATGGTAATGATAATGATGATAATGATAGTGACAATGATAATGCTTACTGGCAGTAGACGGATCCCATAAAATAAAAAGGTACAGTATCCATCAAGGTAATGAACGCTATAACTAATAAAACAATTAAAAAAAGGACTACGGCAATATAGAAATACGTAACAATAATACACGTAAAGAAACGAGAAATAATGAAATTAGTAATAAGAGCGTCATAAAAATAAAAATTACATGTAATGGAATGGGTAATGCAGTAGTTAAGTGGAGCTACAGACAAACACTTTCTTACCAAGAGGTTTACAGTCTAGAAGATCCTAAAGCAGGACTGATGAATAGCTTGGACAATTGGATTGTCTGAGTTTTTAATTCTTCGCCTTAGAATGTATTGAGCATGTCTTGTTACCTCAGGGAGGCTCGGAACGTCACGGTTAGGGAACATTTGAGAGAGAGAGCACCTTGGAGGTAACTTATGCAGCAGTCTATAGGATCTGTTGTAAAGGGTTGTTGAGGGTTTCGTAGGAGCCTTTTCTATAATTAACCTAGAGTTGTTACCCATAAATATTAGCGCAGAAAGTACGAAAAAGTGTGTCTTTAGCTTCGCGCGTACAGAATTTGAATTCGATAGTGTTTCCTTATGTCTGAGTCGTCACTCAAGAAGCAGGTGAATAGTTTGACCCAGATACTTAAATTTTTGTACCTGCTCTACTGGTTCGTCTCTCATTTTGAAAATAATATTAGCTATTTGGTTTGAGCCTTTAGGATGGAACTGCTTAATCTTAGTTTCAGTAACATTAAAATTAATGTCATGGTTCTGTGAATATGATTCAAAAATTTTTATAAGATGATCCAGACCAGACTTTTCCCCGAAAGGCTTATTAGTACTACATCATCGGCATGGACCAAGTTATCCCACTCTTGCCTCATTAAGAACAGCAGTTAATCCACCAATATACACACACACACACACACATATATATATATATATATATATATATATATATATATATATATATTAAACAGCAGAGGAGAGAGGAAGAAGCCTTGTCTAACTCCACATGAGGAACCAAAACATTCGGAAATACATTGCCCCATCTAACAGTAAAAGTTTGGTGTGTTTATCAAAATTTCACTAAATTTAAAACGTATGGCAGAACATTCATGTCTCCTAATTTTTTAAATAGAATATTGTGATTCACTCTATCATACGCTTTGATTATATCCAAAAAACGACTATAAACAGTTGAATTACTGACAGCATATCTAAATACAATCTCTTTCAAAACAAATACACAGGTCAGTTGAATGAGACCTTTTAAAATCAAACCGATTAGGAGACGTCCATAGATTGTCTGAGTTTTTAATTCTTCGCCTTAGAATGTATTGAGCATGTCTTGTTACCTCAGGGAGGCTCGGAACGTCACGGTTAGGGAACATTTGAGAGAGAGCACCTTGGAGGTAACTTATGCAGCAGTCTATAGGATCTGTTGTAAAGGGTTGTTGAGGGTTTCGTAGGAGCCTTTTCTATAATTAACCTAGAGTTGTTACCCATAAATATTAGCGCAGAAAGTACGAAAAAGTGTGTCTTTAGCTTCGCGTGTACAGAATTTGAATTCGATAGTGTTTCCTTATGTCTGAGTCGTCACTCAAGAAGCAGGTACAAAAGTTTCTCAAGTAATTTTCAGATGCATGAGGCAAGAGCAATATACCTGTAGTTATCGCTGGATAGAATGTCCCCATATTTATTTTTGACCAGGGGTGTGATATAAAACCTCATAAACTCTGCAGAAATATAACTGTGAGCAAGCATGGCTGAGAACAGTAATGATATATAAAGAATGATTACATCATAGCATTATCACTCTAACTCATTAGCATACTTGGCATGCTTAAAAGAAATAAGCATTTTTAAAAAATATTGCGTAGTAATTTGCAAATTAAGTATTTGAACAGTTCACTTAAAACTTCCTCATCAACTTCAACTTTAATTATGCGACAAGTGGCATTATTTTCTTTCGTAATAGCTAACTCCTTTGTAATAATAATGAGCTGAGGGCCAGAAACTGGCACAACACTCAGGCCAGACAAATGTTCATCATTGCGCTAATTCCTGGCTTGTTATTAGCCAGCGCCATCGAGAGTCGAACACCCGACCTCAGCGTCTTTATTTCGGAAATGGTGTTACCTATGGAACTATGGGCTGTGGCGATTGTATTGTAACATGAACATATCAAATGTTTCTCTCTCTCTCTCTCTCTCTCTCTCTCTCTCTCTCTCTCTCTCTCTCCTCTCTCTCTCTCTCTCTCTCTCTCTCTAGCGAAACGTAACGAAGAACTACGGGTGGCAAGCCTCTGCAAGGGGAACCCTAAGGAATTCTTCAGTTATGTTAATAGTAGAAAGCCCATTAGAAGCATGATAGGTTAAAGGACGGAAGCGGCATTCTGCGGACCTCCGACGCGGACATCGCTAATGTGCTTAATGAGTACTTTGCGGGAGTGTTCACCAGGGAGGATACCCGCGTCATCCCCGAGCCAGGCGTGAGGCACGAAGCTGCTGGCCTGGATAGTGTTAGATGTACCGCGACAGTCGTTGCCGATAGAATAGACAAATTGAGCGCGTTTAAGGCTCCTGGGCCAAACCAGTTTCTCCCCAGAGTGTTGCGAGAAGTGCGCGACCAGGTGGCTCCCCACCTGGCTACAGTCTTCAACAAATCGTTGGAGATGGGCCAGGTGCCTGGTGACTGGAGGGAAGCCAACGTGACCCCTATCTTTAAGAAAGGGGATCACGAAAGTCCAGGGAACTATCGTCCCATTAGTCTCACTTCAGTTGTAGATAAATTATTAGAAGGGATAATAGCTGATAGGATCGTTGACCATTTGGATTCCTACAAGCTGCTTGGGGACTCCCAACATGGGTTTAGACGGCATAGGTCGTGTCTCACCAACTTGCTCGAGTTTTTCCACGTCATGTTGAGTGAGTATGATAAGAGTAGGGCGATTGATATACTTTATCTCGACTTTCAGAAAGCCTTTGATAAGGTACCTCACCGCCGGCTAATGGCGAAAGTGCGCGCGCTGGGTATCGGTGGGGAAATAGGTAGGTGGATTGAAAACTGGCTGAGGAATAGGCGGCAGAGGGTTGTAATTAAAGGGGCTAGTTCGGGTTGGGCCTCGGTCACTAGTGGGGTTCCTCAGGGTTCCGTTTTGGGGCCACTGTTGTTTATCATTTACATAAATGATATCGACGGTGGCATCGTCAGTCGGATCGCTAAATTCGCTGATGACACCAAGCTTGGGGCCAATGTTGGGACGCCCGAAGCGATCGAGGAACTGCGTGCGGACCTAGGTAGGATAGGAGAGTGGTCCGAAAAATGCCGTTTAACTTGGGTAAATGCAAAGTGATGCACATTGGCTACGCCAATCCCAAGTCGGACTACTCGATGTTGGGTAGTAATATCGAGGTGACTGATTTAGAAAAGGACTTGGGTGTGCTAATTAGCAGCGACCTTAAGTTTACGAAACAGTGTGTAGAGGTGGAAAAGAGAGCCCAGAAACTATTGGGTTATATCAGGAGGCAATTTCAGTTTCTGAACAAGGAGATTGTGCTCTCTCTGTACAATTCTCTGGTTCGGCCGCACCTGGAGTATGCTGTGCAGTTCTGGTCGCCCACCCTCAGGAAAGATATTGAGAGGCTGGAGCGAGTGCAGGCGAGGGCCACAAAGTTAATCCCTTCCGTTAGGCATATGGGCTACAATCGACGGTTACGCGCCCTGAACTTGTTTTCGCTTGAAACTCGGAGGCTGCGCGGTCAACTGATCGAGGTTTTCAAGCACTTACGCGGGTTCAACGATGTTGATTTTAGAAGTATGTTTAGTTTAAATGATAACCCAACTCGCAACAATGGTTGGAAGTTGGATTTGAAACGGTTTAGGACTAGTGTGTGTGGGAATTACTTTACGTATAAGATTTGTGACACATGGAAAGGTTACCTTCGGAAGTTGTGAACAGTTCCTCTGTGGATCAGTTCAAGAAAAGGTTAGACCAAATTTTGCACACTATTTGAGTGTGTAGAAAATTTTCCCTGGCACCCGTTGCCAT
>JAJOZX010000056.1:345000-530000 GCA_023014485.1 Bathynomus jamesi | reverse complement strand
ATACATCTACAAATTTCAGGGGGAATTGTATTCACCATTGTACTTTCTGAAGTAAGAACTATGCACATATAAAATTTATTAGCACTCTGGCGATCTATTTGATAGAAACATGGGTCCATATTTGGCCTTTTTCCTGGACAAACGATACTCGTCCCTAAACTCTACTAAAAATTCGCATGAACATTTAGCTACAATTTCGCTGCGCACCTCATCATGATATACATGGATGTAGTGGTAGAAATATTTTAAACTGTCCATAATCACAAGATTTACATTCACCGTCCCACTGTACGCGTAGTCGGTGTGATGTAACATGGTATAATACCTCTTGTCACTCGAATCATCAAAAAGGCTCACAACCCAGATCCTTTGTTTCTCTTCTGCAACCGCTGATTCTTTCACTTCACGATATATGTGCTCTTTGGTGCAGTTTAATCCTACAACATATTCCATTACATCGTTTGAACCGTGAAACCCCGCAATGCTCTCACCAGAATATCCATAGAGTATTTGGACGTCTTGCCCCTCATGCTTGGCACGATTTAATATAGTCTTAAAGGTTTCAAAGAAGGGGTGACTAGAAATTCTTTGAGTGTTCACCACATCTGTAGACTTTAGCGAGTACCACTTCATGAATGTATAGCATGCAATATTATCTGGTGTCGTAGGTGCCAGGCACCTGGTATCGTTTTCTGTATGCGTTACGACAAACCTTAGTGCCCCTATGTTCATTCACACCACCCAACTTCTGTGCCCGAAAGCTATGAGTTCCTACAACCAGGTAGGGTGGTTGGTCACCCTCATTTCCATCATCTTCTAAACTCACTAGCTCTTTGAGCGAGTCAAAGTTGACGATCTGCCGGTTCGCCTGGTTAAGAGTTCTACCTTTAGCCTTCACGATGTATTTGAACTCTCCCCCACCCTCACCCGTACCCCGTAAGTTTTTGGTCTTGTTGAGACAAAAGAATTGGCGTAGGCGCTATCTCCATACTCATCCTTTATCTCGTCAGTCAACTCCGAGGAATTCCCCAACAGGAAGCATGTATTCACCTTCCCTCTCCGTGAATATCACACTATCTGTATCTCCGGCCAAGAGAATGCAATAGACCCCAAAGTTTGATGCGGGCGTAGGCTGTTGTGAAGCTGGCTACAGGTTTGTTTGTGACACGTGATGTATCTGTAGCCAATTCGGTTCTGTTGTACTTTATTATGTACGTATTACCCACATTCACGACCTCTATGACTCTTTATCGATGGCATTGGCGTAATCCCACACTTTGTTATAATTTTGAGCTAGATGAACGTTTCCCTTGTCTGTATTCTGGGAAAATTTTCCCCCAAAACTATTTAGGCACAACTTTGAACTAAAGCGCTTGCCAGGGTTCCTCACGATTTGGCCCCGTTCAAGTTGTATACCTTCACGATCACGGTAACGTTGGATATACACCGATTTTTTATTTTCTGTCTCAACTCCTCGCGGTAGCCTGATGCTTCTACCTTGTCCTTCAAAAAAGTATTTATATATGGTGTGAAAAGGTTGGGGAGCTTCTGAAACCTCCACATCTCATATATATTCAATATTCTGTACCCGTGACGAATGGCCAGGGACAGCTCAGGACTTTTATAAACACCTCTGATCTTCCTCTGGTTGACTGTGTGATTATAGTCCCCATTGTTCTCCTCTGCGTACTTCACACACAGAGGGAACATGAGTTTGTGGTCTATAACAACGGACAAGATTGGCATCCATAAGTCGCGAGGGGAGAGCACATCTACGAAAGAAACACCAAAGTAGTTCTCGTTCAAATTAGCTGAGAACTTTTCGGTGACAGGCAGGGAGGGACCCACGAGTTTTTCAGATGCGCTTACGGGGTACGGATTGTTCTTCATCACGTGGGGGTATAATGAGCAGAAATCGTAGTAATGAATCTTCACCCTCTCCGTCGCTGGAAAGTATAGTTTGAAGGGGTTTATGCGTTCTCCAAACAAACTATCACCACATTTGAGGAAATCCAGCACCATTGTACGTTTGATAGCACTTATTTCTTCGCAATACTGCTCATCGGCTTCCATCCAGGCATCATATTAGTGTTCCCACGAAACCTTCTGAGTGAACTGGGAGCTTATAAGTTGGTCGCGGGTACGGGTCCCTGCGAGACTATCGGCAGGAGATCTGCCATGGATGTCTCCTGTGATACCACATTCAGGACGTGGGCATCCATGCTACCAGCATCCGTTAAAGGAGTACGCCGTCTTCTCACCAGTAGCTGGGTCTTCGCTTAGACCATCTACCCAAAAAACACGGCCATTGATCTTGATGGCCACTTCCCCCGTGTTTGCGAGCATGCATGTTTTATTTATAAACCTGTCTGCTGTTGTACAGGGTGTACATAAAGTCAGGATCTATTTTTGTGAAGCACTTGGAAATTATATGGAATTCAATCATAAAATGATAAAGTGGTAACATTTATTAAATAATTAAGAGTAGGGATTCGACGTGACGCCCTGCACACCTCAAATCGTTCCGCAGCATTTCTAAACACATTCTGGAGCATTTGCTGGGTTATGTTATCTGCAGCAGTTCGTATATGTGTACGTAAGTTTTCAAGACTCGTAATCTTCGTCTGATAGACGTGCGATTTGATAAAGCCCCATGCAAAGAAATCTAAAGGGGTTAAATCTGGTGATCTCGCTGGCCAAGGTCTGTTGCTTCCGCGTCCGATCCAGCGATTTGGAAAACGTCCATTTAGATAATCCTGAACAATTTTGGCATAGTGAGAAGGAGCACCATCATGTTGATAGACGACGGTACTAACAATCCGTATCCCCGTCGTCTATCAACATGATGGTGCTCCTTGTCACTATGCCAAAATTGTTCAGGATTATCTAAATGGACGTTTTCCAAATCGCTGGATCGGACGCGGAAGCAACAGACCTTGGCCAGCGAGATCACCAGATTTAACCCCTTTAGATTCTTTGCATGAGCTTTATCGAATCGCACGTCTATCAGACGAAGATTACGAGTCTTGAAAACTTACGTACACGTAGACGAACTGCTGCAGATAACATAACCCCGCAAATGCTCCAGAATGTGTTTAGAAATGCTGCGGAACGATTTGAGCTGTGCAGGGATACTGATGGGCGTCACGTCGAATCCTACTCTTAATTATTTAATAAATGTTCCACTTTATCATTTTATGATTGAATTCCATATAATTTCCAAGTGCTTCACAAAAATAGATCCTGACTTTATGTACACCCTGTATATGTGTGAGCCAGTAAACAACTTTATACCCATAACTGCGCGGGACATTTCGGTGAATGAAGGCTAGCGTGTCTTTAGGCATGAAGTTATTCTTGAATATAGTAAAACACAATGAAGCGCTCGTGGTTGCGACTTGTAGCGGATCACAGTTGATACGAGTTATGTGTATCCTTCTAAAGACTTGAAAGCATACTCTAAGTACGCTACGTCATTCACACAATAACGCTCACATTCATTCGCTATATTGTAAGGATTATCTTCATTAAAACTGTCGTAGCAGCGATCAAAGTCTTCACGCTCACTAACACTAATGTTGTCATAGTTAAAGTAACGTTTCGGGGGTGGTAGCCCTATATAATTTAAAGTGTCGCGAGTGAGGAAAGTGTAAGGGAAATACCCTTTTGAAACTTCGGCTTCTACGCCCATCACCATGTAGCTTAGCTAATTTACAAGGTGTGAATAACAGTGTCTTTAAACTGAACATTACCTCTTATTTGCATCTGTATAAGCTTGTTTCCTCTTTTCAAGGGATCGCCTGTAAATATCTCGAAGGACTCGTGTTCAAGCAGTTCCTTATAAAGGAATTGTGTATCAAATTTTGCAGCGTTATGGGCAAGAATATACAGTCATTTTTTTTAACTGCTCCGCTAGTTTGACAATATAGGAAACAAAGAGCTTCACAGGAGTGTGCAGTCGTTTTAAAAATGTTTGTTCGTTTACTACATTTGCAACATTCATCACACTCAACATTCATGCACCCGTCACAGATAGTCTGGTTTACAAGTAAATGTGGGATAACCTCTTTGGTTTCAGCGTCCATGTAAGTCTCTAGGTTATAGTATACAGCTATGCAAGTTTATATTTAGGTTTGGCGTCTTTCATATAACAAACATGTTTTATATCATTTGCCTTATATTCCTCATAACATGTAGTACAACAAATTTCATCACATTTATGCTCGAATTTTCCCCAATTGTCCATCATATGAAACATACTGTACTCGCAATTTCTCATTTTCCTACACATCCCATTTGATTTATACAATTCAAAACAATTATTAATGAAAAACGTGCGTCTCATACAGGGTGTTTCTAAAGTAACCACCTATTTTGGTGAAATAGGGGGATTTTAAACAATTGTTATATTGGCATAATGGTATGTGCATTGTTATACAAAATTCATGTATTTATAATATTTCAATTGCTTTACACGATTTTTTGTTAATTATTTTATTTTATTTTATTTTCAGACCCATATCATTGATGATGAATGTGCAAGAACGGGTTTATGTAGTAACATGCACGATAAAAGGCATGAAGTGCAATGAAATTAGAGAAAAGTTTGAGAGAAGGTTTCGTAAAACAGGCCCTAGAGACCAGGCTATTCGCGAATTAGTAAACAAATTTATGAGGACTGGATCTGTGCATGACGAGCGTAGATCTGGACGGCCAAGAAGATCTCACGAAAGAATCGAATCTGTTCAAGAAGCATTCGTAGAGGATCCACAATTATCGATTCGGAGGGCATCCCACAGATTAGAAATTCCACAAACAACGGTTTACAGAATTCTACGTTGATTTAAAAAAAAAGCCATACCACATTCAAATGTTCCACAACTTACAAGAAGATTATCCACGAAGAGCAACAATGTGTGCCGAGCTTACAAATATATATATATATTTTCATGTTTTAAAGGTTTTTTTATAATTCATATTATTTCGCAAAATAGATGGTTACTTTAGAAACACCCTGTATATTACAGTCCCTCTTCTCAGCTTCAACTACTCTACTTTCACATTTGGAGTTTTTACATTGCTCGCATACCATGTGGCAATCCTTACAATGTTTCACTATATCATCCGCAAACTCGAGACAACCCTGACACAAATCGTGATGCCTGCCATACTTTCGGATTTTCTCATAACTCGCGTAAAGAGCCCTTATATTGCGGATGGGGAGATACGTTGTCCCTGACAATCCTAAAATAAGTAAAGGCTTTGTACGTTCTCTCACACTGCTTTTAAAAACATACACAGTCCTACGACGATCATCCACCCCAAATACAACTATCCGCACATCCATTTCCTGCTCTACTCTTCTCAACTCTTCTGGACACATATCACAGTCAAATTCGAGCTTGCATTGTGTGGCCAGTTTACGCGCACGCTGCACAACCGTCGGTAACCAGATATTATATTCACCCGTATTTAGGACAGTAAACATATGAGCCAAGACTATTGCTATAAAGCTGCAACCGCGATCGAGGTTTGTGTGGTTTCTGAATATTTGATAACTGCCAAAGTTAAGAGTATATAGTGTGGCCGTATGTCCCGCAACACGAAAAACGTGGTCTATATCTAGCGTAAAGTTGTCCATATTAAATTCGGTACTGCTTTGAGAGGCCTGCATTATGCATTATACGCCGCAAAATGTACTCTACATCTACGACGGCCAGACGTCTGTAGGTTATTACTACCCAAAAATTGTCTCTATCCCCCATCATCTGACCCAAACCCGAGGGACAAACGCGTCCTGGCTTCATGTCCCTCACTGTTCTGAAGGGCAAACTCCACAATACGTTCAACTACACCCCGCAATCCGTGTTCAACACCGTTGCTATGCATGGATCGCGGGTGAACCCTGATTACATACCGGTTCCTATTCAGGGCTTGGGTGGGGGTGGCGCTGCGTACCAGCTCGAATGATATGCTACTGTCTTCAAATTGAGGTGTTGCTCACGAGGTGGAGGACACAGCGTGGGGTGGTATTGAATAGGAATAAGGAGGTACAGTTTTATTTGAAGAAGGAGCCACTGTAGGGGTTGTACCGTAAGATGTAGAGGGCTGGGATTCTATTACATTTTTAGAACTCACTCTAGGTCTAACGGCCGACGCACTCGTGGAGAGTTTTACGCGCTTTACACCTGACGTAGAAGGTGTTTCAGCAATGGGGACGTTGTTATGCACACATTTTTTCTCGAATTGTCGAGTGGGGATGCTACAGGTGTCGTTGCTGAGGGTTCCGGAACGCTAGCGGGGATGATAGTGCAGTTTGTAGCTTCAACAACAACTACACTACCACCCGTATCATCAACCTCATCTGCAATATCTACGATGGAAGCATGTTGCTAGTACAGTACTTCATTCTCGTCATTATTCATGGTTCTGGTGAAGAAGAAAAACAAACTGTAAGAATATAAGGAGCATTACTTAAATTTTTTTATATTTTGTAAATGTTCCACTTAAGAGTGTAACATGTTAGAGATGGATTCTGTAGAAAAATTCAGTTTCACGAGCCCTTCTACTTGCATTATATCCGGCCCTACACTCAGCCTCCCGGTAGGGTGGATTGATTTTACATTTTTTTCGATTTCCATATTCTAATAGAGACAAAAACTTGCGCATGCATGAGAAAATAGCCTCTGCAAAATCGTAGCTTAATAGGTAATCATCTTCTGCCCCCGGCAGAGCGATGAAAATCATATTTTAGTAGTCAAAAACGTATTTTTCTTATAATTTTTAAAATATTTCAATATGCATCAAAATTATTCCTAATAACTATAAAGTCGATGAAAAAGACCTCATATGATCGTTTTTCCAAGCGCGTTGTCCTACGTTAATATCTTTTGCCCCCGGCAACAACGTCAAATGTTGAAAAAATAGGTAATTTATATACATATTTTCAGATCGGCTCTTTGTCTTAAATAATGCATTTATATATTTCCCATAGCATTTATATCGTTGCTTAGGCATGAAATAACACACGCAAAATTTTATGACTCTATGCTAGGGTTTAAAGGTCATCTCTGGGCTATCGGCTGTGATGGTACCGCAGTGAACACGGGTCGAAAGGGTGGAGCCATTCGTATGATTGAAATGAAACTACAAAGGCCAGTTCAGTGGATCATATGCCTATTACACGGTAATGAATTATCACTGCGACACCTCATTCAAGACTTGGACGGCAAAACAACTGGGCCAATGGGCTTTACTGGACCAGTTGGAAAACAACTGAACGACTGCGAAAAACTTCCAATTACAGAATTCGATGCCATTCCATCTCCCGACATTGACATAGATGATGCCGAGTTGAGCACTGACCAAAAATATTTGTTAGGCATCTACAGAGCAGTGTCGAGCGGTAGCTGCTCTTCAGCTCTCGCGGCTCGAAATCCAGGTAAGATGGCGCATTCCAGGTGGCTGACAACAGCAAATACTGTAGATTTCTGCGCCTCTATGTTTCAACCAGTGAACACTCCAGCACCTTCAACGAAATTGTGCGATTCATTATGACAGTTTACGCACCAATTTGGTTTAAGATAAAGAAAAACTCCAGTTTCACTGAGGGCGCAAAACATTTTTTCGAAATGATGCGTCTCTCTCAGACCATGCCTCAAAGATCTAAGACAATCGCCAACAAAGTCCTCCGTAGAAATTCTTTCTTTGCTCACCCAGAAAATATTTTGATCTCCATGCTACATGCCGATGAGCAACACATAAGAGAATTGGGATGGAGAAGAATATTAAAAGCACGATCAAAACAATCACCAGCGGGGGAAATTCGAGCCTTCGCCATGCCTGAGCTGCTCTACGATAGTCAAAACTATTACGAAATGATCAACTGGCAAACGGCTGAGGTGACCGAACCCCCCGTTACAAAAACAATACCTGATACCCGAATAAAAGAGTTTGTTGAGACGGGAGACCAGCCTGATGAACTGATCCCACTATTTCCTTGTCATACTCAAGCGGTCGAGAGACTCATCAAATTAGTAACCGAAACCTCTGCCAGTGTAAGTGGAATAGAAGAGAGGGACGGATTCATCCGCTCCCGTCTTCACTCCCGCACAAAAATTCCACGATTTAATTCTAAGATTACCGTATGTAAATCGACATGCAGCCAAAGGAAGGGTGGTTGGGGCTGGATAGGGTGGAACTCGACGTACAGCCACCTCCTTGTGGTGAGTTCTGGGTTGCTAATTTTATAAAATTAGCAAGCGAGGAGCTGTACTTAGTACTTATCGTACTTATAACATCGCATTAACGTAATTATAATCCACATTTAGACTTTTCTCGGGGACAGAAGATATTACTCTAGAGTCATAAAATTTTGCGTGTGTGTTATTTCATGCCTAAGCAACGATATAAATGCTATGGGAAATATATAAATGCATTATTTAAGACAAAGAGCCGATCTGAAAATATGTATATAAATTACCTATTTTTTCAACATTTGACGTTGTTGCCGGGGACAAAAGATATTAACGTAGGACAACGCGCTTGGAAAAACGATCATATGAGGTCTTTTTCATCGACTTTATAGTTATTAGGAATAATTTTGATGCATATTGAAATATTTTAAAAATTATAAGAAAAATACGTTTTTGACTACTAAAATATGATTTTCATCGCTCTGCCGGGGGCAGAAGATGATTACCTATTAAGCTAAGATTTTGCAGAGGCTATTTTCTCATGCATGCGCAAGATTTTGTCTCTATTAGAATATGGAAATCGAAAAAAATGTAAAATCGATCCACCCTACCCGGGGCCTACAGGCTGTGGCAAAACTGTGTTTATGCTTAAAATCATTAACGATATGGGGGAACTTTTCTCAAATTTTGTGCATAAAGTCATATGGTGCTATTCGACATACCAGACCGTATTCAACGAGTACCAAGATGATATTTTGTTCCACAAAGGTGTTTATGATGTTATTTCGATAAAGGGTAATGAGCACACAGTTATTGTAATTGACGATCTCATGTTAGAAATGGCTAAAACGTTTGCAGTCTTCTCCCACCATCTTAAGCGTATTGTTCATCAATCAGAATCTAGTTTTCAAAAATAGATACATGCGCGATATATCGCTAAATACACAATATCTAGTCTTATTCGCACAACGTAGAGATGTGGTACAAATTGGGGTATTAGTCAATCAAATGTTCCCGAATCAGCATAAGGAGTTTTTGGAAGTTTATAAAGAAGCTACAAGCCAACGTTATAGATATTTGGTTTGTGACCTTCACATGCGAAACAAGTTTAGGGTGCTTCTAAGAATGAATATATTCCCAGACGAGGCTGAAACGGTGTATATCTCAGAATGACAGAGGTTAAAGAAATACCGTGAATTAGTAAAAATCTATCGTCGGCTGCCACGACTCTCCAGCACCTGTTTCTTAAAAATATTGACACCGATTTTTTAAAATGCATCTGTGAAATCTGTCTTAATGTTATAAGATGCAATGTACCAATGAAACCATCTCAGAAATCTTGCTTACGTCGTTACAAAAACATAATACATGCACTCGCTCGTAAAAGTCAAACTGTGGGAAAGAAAAAGCGAATTATTGTATAAAGAGGGGGCTCATTCCTACCCATCTTATTTTCAGTTTTGGGCCCTTTATTTTCTAGTGTAATATTATGAAGAAAGTAGTCGTGATTCCACACGAGGTGTACGCTTTACTACAAAACACAAAGTCCAGATACGGTTCTAGAACCCCGTAAAAGCAGGCTTAAAAGAATGGAAAGTGAATTGATAGACCTATTAAACAGTGAAAAGTCTTCTGATGAGAAAAGAATCTTATACCAAGAAGCTCTGCAGAAATTTCTTCGTGAGTACGAAAATTATAAGAAACCCGTGGAGTTCCCCGTAGCTGTCAAACATGTGGGCGATACTGACCATGGCGATCCTGTAGACGAACAAGTAAAGAACAACGGTGCGAGTTCGCAACATTTCGAACAAGTATTAAAAAAATAGTCTCCCCCATAGATTGGGGAATAAAGGGCTAAGTCTTTATAATCTATTGAGTGAGGACCCCATTATACAATGGTCCGACACAGGCGAAGTTGTTGTTGAAGGGACAAAGGTACAGGATTCGAACATCATTCATTTCGTACATGATTTGGTGAGAAAGTGGGATAGGCCCTCACCAGCAGGGTGGGAGCATAGTAAAGCTAGACTACAGCAAATAAACATCCCAAAAACACTGATAGGTAAACAGAACAGGTTAAAAGACTTAGGACAAGCAACACATGTACCACAGCTGAACACGCCTTCGCTCCGGCGGTAACGTCTCTGAAGAGGAAGAAGAAGAGACCAAGCAGCAACGCACAACCCTACCCGTGCGCCTCTAAAATATGCAAATGGCTAACATTAAGAAAAAGTTATTATGACATTTCTAATCCAGCCTCCTATGTGGGTGTTAATAGACTGTACAGAGGCGTTCATAATGAGGGAATAGAGAGAAAAGATATTGAGACGTGTTTGCGTGAGCAGGAAACTTATACACTACATAAATCGGTGAGAAGAAGATTTAAAACTGCCAAGACATTAGCCGCCTCGGTTGATTCTGTTTGGCAGGGTGATTTAACAGACATGCAAATGTATTCGGAGTATAATGGCCACTACCGTTACATCCTTTTCATAATAGATGTATTGTCTAGATATTTGTGGCTAATTCCACCGAAAAGTAAGTCGCCTGAAACAGTTGCTAAAGCCGCAAAAGCGCTGATGTTGAGGGAAAACAGGATTCCTGGCTATTTTTTTACGGACATAGGGAAAGAATTTATAGGCCGAGCTTTTCAGAACATGTTGGCAGAGTTCAATATCAGTTATTACACTAGCAATTCTATACATAAGGCATCTTTAGCCCAAAGAATTCAGCGAACCATAAAGAAACGCATGCATCGATATTTCACATAAAAATACATACAGATAGACATTCTGTAGTTGCAAGCTTCATCATACAACCATTCACACCACCGAACGATTGGTACATCACCTAACGAAATTTTAAAGAGGTACGTACACAGAGCCTGAAGTGAGCAAATATAACTGCAGAGCACCACCACGGTCTGTGCGTTTCAAAGTCAATGATTATGTAAGGCTGTCGCTTTCGGGGAATAAATTTGTAAAAGGATTTCAGGAAGGTTGGACTCGTGAGATTTTTAAAGTTAGAGCTATGAGGCCTAAGGATGAGGTGATGATGTATTACGTTGAAGATTTGAATGGAGAAGAAATTGGAGGGGACTTTTTTTTCGAGGAGTTGCAGAAAGTGACATTTAATTTAGGAAAAAAGTTTAAAATTTTAAAAATTTTAGGAAGCAAAGGTTCAGGAAAGAGAAAAATGCACCTGGTAAAGTGGGTAAGGTACCCAGAAAGCTTCAACACCTATATTAAAGCTGATGCAGTAATGTAGCTTAAATAGTATACAACATGGCTCCTAACCACTTCTCCGTCACACTCCCATCCTCTGCCTCTCTGTCTGTACATCCTAACAATACCCTGGCCAAATTTATAACATAACTGCATGGGCCCATTGAATTTGGTCGTGAATCATATGAAGTTGGAATATGTGAATTTCAACTGGCCACCAAGTTTTTAAGTATTGACAAGAAAGAGCCCGTTTTTATGATTCTTAGAAACTGTAATGAGTGTGAAAAGGCGGCTGGAGTAACTCTGGACGGGACTATGCGTTCCGCCTGGAGTGGAGAGGCAAATTAATACACTACAGAAGTAACAGTAGGACCGGGTCATTATGATAACCGAGGATATTGTGAGAGACTTAAATGGGAGTTTGAAAAGTTCAAATCTTGTCTGATTTAGTATACGAAATCGTAAACGAAGATATCCCGGTACATACGTAGACGCTAAAATCGAAGGCTAACAGAAATATTAAAGACAGAGCACTGTTCAAATTATAACCTAGGGCAGATATGGATTAACCTTCCAAAGAGATCTACAGATCTACAGATGCTAAGGCTAACAAAGACCCTAAGATCCACTCTAAGGTGAGCCCGAGAGAAAGAAGAAAGTAAAGGGTTAAAAGAAGAGAATAAGTAAGTAGCAAAACCTATCACTCATGGGTTAAAATTCATTCAGAAAAAGAGAAGACACCATCATCATCCGCCGGCGGCCACTGCCAACAAGTCAGAAAAATAGTCGAAGAGAATATTTCCAGCTGTTGCAGACCGGTCCTCCACTCATAGGGAGGTGGAGGACGCAGCCCACTCTGCCGGAAAAGGGTGGAAAATGAAAAAAATAAAATAAGAACGCATTACAAACCAGGCAACACATTCTTAATTCAAACACTATCATACCATGCAAACTACAGACATTCAATGAAGAGAATTACAGATATGCAAATAAGGAGAGAGAGAGAAAAAAAAGAAAAACAAAAAGTGGGTTAGTTTACTTTACGAGCTACATCTAAGTTTGTGTTAGCCTAATTTTTTTTATTTTTTTGCTGGCATATCACACGCTGGCATGTCACAAGCTGGCATTAGTTGTCAACAGACTCATCCCCGATCACCACCCACAGAGCTCCTGTTACTAATTGTTTTATTATTATATTAAACAACGTTAATATTTTTAAAATGCCTATCTAAACGGTTCTTAAACACATTAACGCTGGTAGAGTTCACGACTGACGCGGGAAGATTATTCCATTTATCAATTACTTTAAACGTAAAGAAGTTTTTAGCGATATTAGTAATGAAACGTCTGGCCACGCAACTTAAATCCGTTATTACGAGTATTGCTATTATCGAAAATGAACAGTTTGTCAAAATTTACGTTATCGATGTTATTAATGATTTTGAAAACTTCACTAAGCTCCCCCCTTAATCTCCTAGTTTCGAGTGAATGCAAGTCTAACTCTTTAATCCTATCTTCATAAGGCTTGTTGCGCAATGACGGAATTAGTTTCGTAGCGCGACGCTGAACCCTTTCTAACCTGTCAATATCCTCACGCAAATACGGGCACCAAAACTGAACGGCATATTCTAAATGAGGCCTGACTAGGGACTTGTAAAGGGGCAATATAATATCCTTCGATTTAAATTCGAAATTACGCGCTATGAAGCCTAACATCCTATTAGCTTTTGCGCAAGACTCCAGGCACTGGTTCCTAACTTTTAAATCCTTAGATACGCGTACGCCTAAATCTACTTCCTCGTCAACGCTCGCTAACTCTCTATCATCCATCGTGTACGTGTAATTATTGTTACGAGAACCTATATGCAAAACTTTACATTTGTCTACGTTAAATTGCATCTGCCACTTATCCGTCCACTCCATAATCCTATTTACATCGTCTTGGAGCCTATTTCTATCGTCCTCGTTAACAACCTTACCGCCTATTTTAGTATCGTCCGCGAATTTTGACACGTTACTAGTCAATCCTACATCTATGTCGTTAATGTAAATTACGAATAGCAATGGGCCTAACACTGAACCCTGTGGGACACCGCTACCTACATCCAACCACCCCGATTCACTACCATTAACAACGACCCTCTGTCTCCTAGCACGAAGCCATTCCTCTAACCAGTTAGCTACCTGACCGCGTATACCGTGCGCTTTAACCTTCGCAATTAATCTTCTATGCGGAACTGTATCGAACGCCTTTTTAAAATCTAAATAAATAACGTCAGCCGCTCTATGCCTATCGTATTCGCGCACTATTTCGTTATAAAATTCTAACAAATTAGTTAAACAAGATCTATGGCGTCGAAACCCATGCTGACTACTATTAATCAAATCTCGACTTTCTAAGTGATCGATGATACGATCCCTAACTACGGATTCCAAAAGTTTACCGACAATTGACGTTAAGCTAATGGGCCTATAATTGCTAGCTACTGTGCGGTCGCCTTTTTAAAAAAGGTGTGACGTTAGCTAATTTTAAGTCCTCAGGAATAATCCCCGTTTCGAGTGACTGATTAAAAATCTTCGTTAAGTGGCCTACGATAACGTCTTTCAAATCTTTCAGATGTCTAGGATAAAATGCGTCAGGGCCTGGAGCCTTGCTAACTTTTAGCCTATCGATATAATGCGCAATCTCACCCTCGTAAACAGTTATTTCATCCAAAATAGTCTCGCTACTAAATGGAACGATATCGTCCACGTCGTGGACATTATTTACGTCTTCTACGGTAAAAACTGTCGCAAAAAAGTTATTGAAAATACCCGCCATCGCCTGAGCGTTGGAAGCCAAAGCGCCGTTAACATCCACTAGAGGGCCTATGTTATCTTTTATCGGCTTATGATTATTAACGTATTCAAAAAACGTTTTTGGATTATGTTTACTATCCGCAGCTATAAGTATCTGAATATTATGCTTAGCATTCCTAACTGAGATTTTAACCTGACGTCTAAGCTCGATAAATCTATTAATGTTAGCTGCCGTGCCATTGCGCTTATTAAGTCTATACACTCTGTTACGCTCGTTTATGAACTCGCCTATTTCCCTACCATGATGTCTAGCGTGTTTGGGCCTACGAGGAATAAATTCACTTTCAATATTCATAAAACTTTCTTTAAAGCCCTCCCAATGCAAATTTGTGTCATTACCCATAAATAAATTATCCCAGTCCACTACTCTCATCCTACCCGCAAAACTATCAAAATTGGGCCTACGAAAATCAGGGATTTCTATTACGTTACTATCCTTTGTGTTTTCTATCAATAGCTTAAACCTAAGAATTTGATGATCACTACATCCTAAACTCTCGCCTACCTCTAAACCTTCGACTATACTTTCGCCGTTCGTCATCACCAAATCTAAAATATTGTCACCGCGCGTTGGTTCGGTAACCATTTGTCGTAAAAAATTATCTTCCATGAACTCAACCAGTCTCAAACCCTCCTCATTACCAGTAAAGTCTCGTAATTAACATTAGGGTAGTTAAAGTCTCCGACAGTTATACTATTCCGATTATCAATAAAGTTACCAAGAAGTGAGTAAAATCTAGTATTGGTATCGAGGGGTTGAACGGGAGGTCTACAGTATAAACAACAACAAAATTAAAACTAGTACTACGCGCACTAACTTCAACGCATATCGCATTAATTGCTGCCGGAAAATTTACCTTAACCTCGATAGCCCTAAGGGAATTACGAATGTACAGCAAAACGCCGCCACCAATCCTATGTAACCTATCATTAGTAAGGAGTTTAAAACCCGGTATATCAAATTCCCCAACGAGTCCCGAGTCACGGTATTTAACCACTTTTCAGTGATAGCAACTATATCGTAGTTGCCGGAATAAATTATCGCCTTAAATTCGTTTAATTTATTTCTAATACTACGCGCGTTACAATAAAAGACGTTTAAGTTATTTTTTACCACGGGTCGGCGTTTCAAACTATTTTTCACGTCGGACCCGTGTTTCCCGGACCCACATCGTTTAAAGGAAGCTTCGACCTATACAGCTTTCGAATGTTTTCGTCAATTAACCTACCTAGCCTAGCATTACCCATTTCATTAAAATGCACCCAATATTTTATAAAAAGGCTAGGATCACTGAATTCCGACCACAGCTTTACGAAGGGTACATTTTCCTCAGCACAATTCTCTTCTAATTTAGTATTAAAAAATATTGTTTTAGACGTAATCCTGAGACTCAAACCGTGCCTCGAGTTAATACCTAGAACTAAATACATATCTGACCTCGCCTTCAAGGACCTAATTAACCCCCTATATCTCTCCAGAAGGTCAGGCACTCTCATCGGGCCTTACGAATCTTTGCCCCCTACCATCGTCACCAACATCGAGTGACGGGAAGCAAAATCAATCCTATCCACTTCGTCTCTAATTCTGTCAACCCTGGCCCCTGGGTGACAGACCCTCCTCCTCTTGGTTGGATTCCGTTCAACGAACTCTGTGTCCATATGGCGCCCTAAAGAGTCCCCAATTAAAATAGTTTCCCCCTCGTTCGCGTCCCTATCCAAATAAGCGAAAAGGTTCGAAACCTCGATAGGGGGGATTCCTATCGCCTAACGTACGCGGCCTAGCTCCACCCTTAACTTCTCTAAATCCTTCTCCATCTACTAATCTCGGACCAACCTTAACCCCTTCCTCAACTCTATCCAACCTTCCAGATAAGCTACCTAAACTAGAAACTAGGTTACGCACCTCACCCTTCAAATTACTAACGTCTTCAACGTTAGTATTGGTTCGGCTTTCGTCAACTGTAGCCCTACCGCTGCCCTGATGAAGCGTTGCAAGTCTTTCCGTTACCTCACGTACACTACGTTTTATGTCAACTGTTTCCTCCCTTAAATTGCAAAAAAAAAACCGATCTTTGGTAGTCGCCATAGGACCGCCGTTATAATTCTTAAAATCCGTATACCACCGATTTACCCTACACTTAACACACGACGCTTTCTGCGACGGCATGGCGCAAGTTAAATTAGTTTATAACTGTCACAAGTTTAAGTTAAATTAAGCCGGCACGCTATGAAAACTTGTAAATCGCTAAAAACCACTTATATTAAATTACTTAACAATAACAGTGTGAATATAAACGCAAGTATATAAAGTTAGAACTTTCCAAAAGTAAAGTTATTGGCAATATCCAAAAGTAGAAGCAATATCATAGAGCTCAGGAAATGCGTCCGTTCAGTACAGAGTCTACTGACGAATCAATACAGTCTTGCTGACGAATGAGTACAGAGTCTGGCTGACGAATCTATTGTGAGAGATATTGTGATATTGTGAGAGACTTAAATGGGATTTTGAAAAGTTCAAATCTTAAGTCTGATTTAGTATACGAAATGTAAACAAAGATACCCCGGTACATACGTAGACGCTAAAATCGAAGGCTAACAGAAATATTAAAGACAGAGCACTGTTCAAAATTATAACCGAGGGCAGATATGGATTAGCCTTCCAAAGAGATACTTTTCACGAGCCACAGCATGACTTGTGCAGCTTATTGTATTAGCTAAAATTGGAAAAATTGAACGATGGAGACCCTCCCCAGGACATGTGCTATATTTACAGTAATATCGTGGAACATCAGTTTGTTGGGAATACCCAGGCGCGACTGCTGCGCATCGCCTACATTCCCAATCATAGAAGAAAGAGCTTGTACATTACCTACAACAAGTCTCATTATGTCAAAGTCGCAACTACTCTACTAACCAGTATCTCAATATCTGTATAGTGGCCTACGGATCACCAGTTTGATGTGCCTAAAAAAGTAGGTTTACTATAATTACTGAATAAAGGTATTTGTAGTGATTAACAATTATATAACGGTATTCATACAATGCTAACTATGACTGATTCGTAGCAATAAGGAATGATTATGCAGTCTAACTGCAAAATTACGGTATTGGTACAACACTTGAATGAGCCTACTGCGGTCTTAACGAGAGAGTTAGTTTGAAACGGTAATGAAGACAATTTTAGGGCCTACGCGAATAGGCAGAGCTTGTGGAAGCACGACGTACAAAACACTGTAGGCTGAGTGATAGCCGAAGAGGCTTACTGCGAAGCTGGATAACTTTGGAAACTGAAGAAAGCTACGTGAAGGTTTGACCGTATTGCGTTTCGTCGTAGGTGACTTTGGAGATTGTAGAGGGCCTAAGTGAAGGGTTGATCGTATTGCGTTTCGCCGTAGATGACTTTGGAGACTGTAGAGGGCCTACGTGAAGGAGGACGTGCTGAGGGCCGGTTGAGATACTTGTTGAAAGGGCACCGATCGAATTGTAGTGAGAGGATGAGTGACGAGCAAAGTGAGGTTTGTGGCTCGTAGCCTAATAGAAGGTTTACGGACCTGGGCTTCTGGTGATTACTTCTGCAGGTGGACTGGCCTTACCGGCGAGAGGATGAGTGTTGAGGACCGGTAGAGACTTGTTGAGAAGGGGACCAACGGGAACTGGTGCACCAGTGATGTTGCTTCTTGCAGGATGAAGTTGTAGAGGGTCTTACTTGATGATAGACTTCGTGTATTCTCGACCGGAACCTTGAAGGTACAACGGGTCGCTCTCCTGCGAAGGCCGGAGAGAGGGTGGTGTGACGAGTGGTGTTACTGACGAACGTGCTGAGAGTGAGGTGACGACCAAAACGAGAAAATAGCAAGTGAGAATGATTTGAGAGAGAAACTGCATTTTATAAGCCTTGGTGACGTCCTCTGGTGGTCGTTTTGGGAAATACCACAAAATCTTTGTTTCCTCTGTGGGTCTGTTTCATGCCCACGTGTATAACGTTTGTTTTGATTCCATGACTGATTGAGGACGGCGAGGAAAGGATTTCCTCTCGGCCTCTACATGTATAAGAACGATTGAGGGGAGAAGGTTTCTATTCGGTGACGAAAGCTTAACAGAGAAGCTTCACTTCCGTCGTATTGCGATAGAATGATCCGAAGGCCGTTTACAGTCTACCGAGGGGTAAGATATCAGCGCAGGAGCGGGATTGGGTCCTTTATTTCAACTATACTGCGTACGGCTGTCCCCTTGCTAAAGAATGGTGCCAGATATCTGGGCAGGAAGGTATTACAATCAGACCTTAACACGGTAGATGACACAATGGCCGGAGCTAAGCCTAAAGAAGTTCTCAAAAAACATTTAAAACGTACACGGGACGAAAGTGTCAAAGATACAACGAGAAAAATGCGTGACGGCGGAAATAAAAATCGGAAGGAGAAGCGCACTGTACGGAGGAAGAAGAAGAAGAAGATGTTACCAACTCGTGGCGTTAAACGTAAAAAGACAAAAAAGAAATGTTCTAACCGCATGAAACCTATGGTTGACCAATTTTTTACCTGATATATCACTATTTCACTGATATATCACTATTTCTGACGCCTCATGGCACGTTTCATCCATCCGAGTAGTTCGCAATGTTGTAAATCGGAGCTGGCCCTCTTTGATATGCCTCCTACACAAACACCTATAGAGCACAGTGACTTTTTTAGAGTTAACTCGCTAAACACAATTAGCTCGCCGAGTGCTCCTATTGAATTCGTGATCCCGAGTTCAGGCCTTTACTTTTTTGACCAAAGTTCTGTGTACATGTACGCTAAACTACGAATAGCGCATTCAGATGAGTCGGATTGCGAAAACTACTACGTCGTATACCCAGAGTCAAACTTTCTACACAGCATATTTAACCAGTGTGACGTGTATTTAAATCAGGTCAACATCTCGGCAGGGTCAGGCTACTACCACATACGATCCTATCTGGAAAATGTATTCAATTTTTCAAAAGAGGCGAAGGACACCTTTTTAACTGGCGAAGGTTATTATCAGGCTAAAGATGAAAGTAGTATAAAGAGTAAGTTTAAAAAAACTAAACGGAAGATTTACGACTGCTATGGACGGTTGCACACAAATTTCACGTTCCAGGAGAAGTTCCTTGTGAATGGGCTCGATATGAAATTAAAACTCACCCGTACGAGTCCTGAGATTTGTTTAAATCTGGGTGCTGACCAAGAAGAGGGTGCTAAGCCTGTGGTAATTCATATTATGGAGACATATTAAGGATATTAATTGGGATGCAGGAATACGCTTTTGTGAATGGAAAATACCAAAAATCTGCATTTAAATTAAAAAATTTCGGCCTTAAAAATGTAACTTTGTGTGCCAACGGGGTAGTTTTAGGTGGGACATTGGAAATGAATTATTCTACAGATGACGAGTTTTCACTTTGCTCGAGAGCGTATAACAATCAAGCGCATAGCGTCGGCAGTTGTGACGGTTTAGGAACCGGTGTAACGCTGAATGAATTCGTCCAGAGTTCGAATCTGTACCATTTGACCTCTCACCCGATTTCTGTGGAAGTATAAGCACACGCATAAACCAACAGCAAATCGACAATATCTCACTCAGATTAGAGTTCGACAAGCCGCTAGTCGCGCCTATTAGCGTAGTAGTTTACCTCGAGTCGCAGGCTTTAATCGAAGTTGACAGGTTTAGTGGCGTAGTGTCTGACTTTTAAAAATGGACACGGTAACACACCAGAGCGTGATGAATAGTGGCCGATTCACACGTGACAAATTTATCGGCGTGTTGGCGAAGGATGAAACGGTGAAACTTCCAATCACGAGAGACTTTGGCGCACTTATCGTGAACAAAGACGTGAGCAGTGGAGAGGGGATCCATTGGATAGCCGTTTACTTTAAGAATAGGGAACGAATGTACTACTTTAACCCATTGGGTGGACATCCATGGAATGATGCTATTATTGTAAAATTTCTCGAACAACTGCACGTTCCACAAATAGTTTGGAATCCTTATCGTTTCCAGAGTTTGTACAGCAATGTCTGTGGCCAGTACTGTTTGTGTTTTCTCATGGATATGACCCGCGGGAACGAATTTACAAATTTTCTACAATTATTCGACTTGTGTGACCCTGCGAGCAACGCTATGGAAGTATGCAGCCAGATAAAATAGCGGTTCCCTTTTGTGGTCACCCAGTGTAATGTGTGAAGTTTTATGTACCATATATATATATATATATATATATATATATATATATATATATATAATTGTAACGACAAATATCTTCAGCAATTAATTATTTTAAATTGTACCAAATAGGCACCGTGCGCAGTATAGCTTTTAAACTTGTAAATGAAGCAAACACGCGTATTTATAAAATGAGAAAAACTATATATATATATATATATATATATATATAGAGTCGAGGACAAAACATAGATGTAATATATGCGAACTTTGCAAAAGCTTTCGGTAAATGTGACCATGGAATCATAGCACACAAACTTAAGAATATAGGAATTACTGGAAAGCTAGGAAGGTGGATATTTAATTTCTTGACGCAAAGAACAAAAAGAGTGGTGGTAAACGGAGTTAAATCTGAAATCTCGGAAGTCGTGAGCTCTGTCCCACACGGGACAGTATTAGCTCCCTTGCTGCTCATAATAATGATTGCAGATACTGATGCAGCTATTAAGGACAGTATTGTATCATGCTTCGCAGATGACACAAAAAGATGTAAGGAAATATTGGACGAAGGTGACATAAGAAAATTACAAAACGACATTGAAACAGTATTCCAGTGCGCAGAAGACAACAATATGAAGTTCAACGAAGAAAAATTCCAACTTCTAAGATATGGTAATAACAAGGAGCTACAGAAAAAAGGGTACAAAACTATGCAAGCCAAACAGATAACACCAAATCCACAAGTCAGGGATCGGGGAATAATAATATCGTCGGATGCAGAATTCAGAGAGCTCTATTACATAAAAATTACAACGGCTAGAAAAATAATAGGAATCATCTAGAGGAGCTTCCGCAGCAGAAAAGCAAACATCATGCTCAAATTTTGGAAGAGTCTAGTCCTACCAATAATTGAGCGTTGCTCAGTACTCACAAGCTCACACAGAAAACGAGACATTGCGAACATTGAAGCTATACAAAGGACTTTTACGTCTAAGATAGAGGAAACGGAAGGTGAAGACTACTGGTCTCGACTACAATCCCTAGAACTCTACTTTCTCGAAAGAAGACACGAGCGCTACACAATAATATACATATGAAAAATACTTGAGGTCTCTGTCCCTAATCTTAGAAATGAAATAGAAATAAACTGGAATGAAAGAAGAGGCACATTTTGTACGGTCCCAGCTGCGGTGGGAGAAGGGGCCATGAAAACGAGGATGGAAAATACCCTCAGAAAAAGAGGCCCAAAGCTTTTCAATGCCCTACCAAAAGAAGTGAGGAATCTCCAGCACACCGCCTCGAATAACTTCAAGAACCATCTAGACAGATTCCTCTGCAAGGTCCCTGACCAGCCATGCGTGGCTGGCTACGAGGGCAGGAGGAGATCAGACAGCAATTCCCCTCTTCACCAAATCCCGCAAATGAGGCGGGATGCTGCAGAGGGGTCTACCGCAGGTCGATCCTGAACCGTCGTTCAAACTCCCCTAAAATAGTGAGGAAGATATATATATATATATATATATATATATACACAAATATATATATATATACAGGGCGTCCCAAAAAAATGTATACACACTTTAAATACTTATAAAGGCAGTGTTTATTAAAATACATTTCATTTTCAAAATGTAATAGAATCTACAGACATTATTTAATTGTTTTGTCAACGCCTGTTTTCAAACTGACGTCCGTTCTGGTCCAGGCACTGCTGATAACGCGAAGCAATGGAATCGCAAACATCACGAAACATTTCGTTTGGTATTTGTGTGCATTCTCGTTCAATGGCTGTTCTCAATTCAGCGACTGTTGCAGGTTTTATAGCGTAGACTTTGTCTTTTAAGTATCCCCATAAAAAAAAGTCTAGTGGTGTGAGGTCTGGTGAACGCGGAGGGTATTCTACGAAACCCCTTCGTCCAATCCACATCCACATCGTGCCAAGTACCACTCGCAATACTCCACTCTTCGGTCCGGATCATCTTCATTAATAGCATGGACTAATCTTGGAATATAACTTTTCCATTGACAGCGCTTCAAAATGCGTTGCACAGACGATTCTGAAATTCCTACCTCACGACTCGCTTGCCGCACAGATTTTCTTGGACTTTGGCGATACGTTTCCAGAACTCTTTCTTGCTTTGTGGGGCTTGTCGATGTCCGTGGTCTTCCGGAACGCTTCTTGTGGACATTCTGAACAGTTCCATCGGCTTCAAACTTATCTCTAATTCGAGTGATGGTAAGTCGCGTTGGTGGATCTGTTTGAAACTCCCTCCTAAACTGTCTTTGCACTTCAACTGCGTTTTCACACTTCCAGTAGCATTTTAGAATGAATTTCCTTTGTTCAAAGCTTAGTCTGACTGGCATTATTAATTCTAATGGGTTTAACTTGGAAAGAAAGAAACATCAATTGAGCTATCAGCTGTTAAAGTGTGTATACATTTTTTTGGGACGCCCTGTATATACACCATGTACCACCTCAATAAGCGAGAATTGTGTGTGTCAATAGTTAAAATTGTACTGTACTTATTTATATCAGTGTAATAAAAAATCTTGTTCCTAATGTTGTAACCGTTAAAACTATATATATATAATGTGTAAAAAAACAAAATTATGTACTATTACCACTCCTATTTGCATATGTGCGATAAAACATTGAAGCCAATATTACGTAAAAAATGTGATGTATACAATAAACGAAATTATGTATTAATTTACAAATACACTTAAAGTGCTACCCTTAGTTTTATTATTTAATAAAATGTTGAAAATATTTGGTTTATTCTTACCCGACGCAGACAAACGCACAAGAAAAGAAGAAAAATTTTGTTTACCATGTTTCAGTTTTTGTTTGAAAGAAACGGATAGCACACCAATACATTACAACCTTGGCCTCATAAACGTATTTTTAATAATTTATGAGAAAGAAAATAGTATGCTTATTGTCTGTGTCGTTTTTTGAGACCTTACTGATCTATTATGGACTCATAAAAGGTGATTGTGAAGTAGGCTAAGGAATGCATGTATATATAAGTGTACTTGGCTATTTTTTTGAGACAGAGGGGTGTTAATTCTCCTTTTACGTGCATAAATAACTGTACAATAAAGTCATATACGATATGTGTGTGTGTTTTTTGAGGCAGAGCGATGTTAATTCTCCTTTATACATACGTACAGGGAAATAACTGTATACGATTAAACCATATACGACTGGCTGTATCCCTCTAAAGAAACTGGCTGTGAACCGTTTACACCTTACGCCTTCTAAGCCGTGCTCCTAAAGATTGTATGTATGTGTAAGATTGTTATGTGTGTATCGTCTGTCTGTATTTTCTGTCCCTCTAAAGAAACTGGCTGTGAGCCGTTTATGCCATACGATTGGCTGTGATGCTAAAGCCGCCCAGAAAGGCTTGTAAAGAAACCATTATCCGAAGTACCATGTCCACGAATAGATCTCTTTTCTTCTTGTGTTTTATTACCTTGTTAGTTAAGGTTACCCACATTTGAAGGGTCTAGTCCTGGCCCGCATACACGTCTTAATAAAAGTTTTACTTTTTTATATACAAACCTACATGCATGCATAACCACATATATACATATACAATTCATATATATATATATATATATATATATATATATATATATATATATATATATGGCCAATCAGAGGGGGAGTCAGTAGCGCCATTTGGCCCAGGCCTCATGCTCAAAAGGGGCCTCAAATTTAGACACTTCTTAATGTTTTGGGCACTTGTTAAGTTTCGCGACTTGTTAGTTTAATGTGCCTCCCTATCGGACCAAAATGTGACGCGCACTCTTTGCATCGAGCTGACCATCAATCCGAGATGGTTTGCACGGATTGATGGCGTTCAACCAGTTGCGCAGCATTTGAATTCAGTGAGAAAGGCTTTAAATGAGCTTGAATCTCTCAATCTCACTGCACAGGCTCGAACTGAACTTCAGTGTATTCAGAAGTACATGTCCAAATTTGAATGCATTCTTATGTCATCTTTGTGGATGAAGCTACTTACAATGATCCACCAAACTAATCTGGTAATTGAAGTACGCAATGCTACACTTGATTTTGAGAGGATAACATTAAAGGTTTTATCAATGACATTCAACAGATTCGTGAACAATGGGATGCGATCCCGACTAAGTCCAAATTAGTCGCAGAGAATATTTGCATTTCATCTGAGTTCTCCACCAGTCGCAACTTACCTACTGAATCCGATGCCGAGCAGCACTATAGGGTCAATGTTTTCTTTGTCATCATTGATTATATTTAATCAGGTCTTACACGTCGATTTGAGCCACTGCGACTAATTTGTACCCTCTTTGGGTTTATTTGGCAGTTCCACAGACTGAGTAATGAAGATATACTTTCTGCAACTGAACAATTTCTGCAACAGTACACCAAAGAAATCTCAAAAGACCTCAGTGACGAAGTCATCTTCCTCAAATGAATATATTCCACAAACTTTAAATTGGATTGCAAGCCAAAGGAATTGCTTCAAGAATACTTGAACTTGGACTCTTTGGGGCGTATTTTTGTCAGTTTGCCTGCATCAGGAGTTTCAGGGAAACGAATCTTCAACGTGTTTAAGAACTATCACCGTTCAACTGTGGGACAAGAACATTTGAATGGGCTCGCCATGCTTAATATCAATTGTGATATTGCACGAAAGCTAGATTTTCCTCAATAATTAATGCATTTCACAGAAAAAGGCTAGAAAAGCATTTCTTAAATAAAAAATATTCAAATTATATTTCACTCTTTTTGGGGCTAATGATGGTCTTATTTTGTTTTTATGTGTCGTCATTTTTTTTATTATGTCCAGGGGCCTCAAAAGCTGGAAGTGCCCGAGCCTCTCTGAACCTCTGAGAGGGTCTTTGTATATATATACACAAAGACCCTCTCAGAGGTTCAGAGGTTCTGGGCCTGACCTGGCAAGTTAGGTTACCTTCCCCCCTCTCCCTCCTTGGATGGTCTAAACTGACTTTTCCCTTGTTGCATAACCTCCCTATTCCCCCTACCCAGTTTGAGCATTATCGATAATGTTGCATTCACTTGATTTGCACTCTACATTTTTGAAGTTATACTACTAGATTAAAGGCATTTGTTTTTTGAATACGACAGTTTTTTGAAACAAGCCGTTGCTGGGGTTGATTGCATTTAAAGATTAATTTAGGCCATAGCTTGTTCTATGGCTACTCTATGATCAGTTTTGATTGCCTGGCTGAAACTTGAACTGTTCCTATCAGTCTTCTTGTAGCTGTATTTGTGTTGCATCTTTTGAAGAATTCTATAAACAAATTGGATAAAATAAACAAAATGTTTGGCCCTATTGGCATTTCAAGTTTTTGTTTGTAGAAAGAACCTTTCCATGAAAAAAATGTTTGTGAAATGCGAAATTTGATAAATCCTGTTACCTTACCACTAAGAATGAGAACTGCAGGGAATTTTCTTCAGAATAGTCTTCAGTGACGTTTAACCAAGGTTTTTTGAAGAGAGTTTCAACTAACCATTTTTTAACGTATTAGATCAACATTCTGGATTTTATTAACAAAATCTTCAGAATTTATTCAATGACTGCCTGATATTTTCCTTGAAAATGGGAAAGAAGGGAACCCAGCCATTTTGCTAAGTACCTTAGTAGTTTATACTGCCAACCATTGAAATTATTTGCCCGAGAGGAATATCTTTTTTAGCCACTTTCGATAAAACGTATAGTACTCGTAGATGCAAGAAATTCTTGTTTATGGAATTTTTCAAGAGAAAACTCCTCCCTACTCTCGTTGACTTAGAAATAATTTGGCAACGTTACGTAGATGATATGTCTGCTTGTCATCCCTTAGCGCAGTGGTGCACAAACTTTTTTGATGTGAGCCAAACCAACCATCTGTTTATATGTAGGGGCCAGATATATAGATATTCTATTTTTTATAAATATTCATTTTTATAACCAGGGATAATATTTCAGATTTTTCTTTGGGTAGCTACCCTTTTCATGTGAAAAATGTGAATTGAAAAGACCCGTGGGGGCCACATTTGGCCCGCGGCCAGGGTTTGTGCATCACTGCCTTAGAGCATCACTACTGAAGATTTTTTTTCAAAATTAAATTCACTCATACCATCCATAAAATTCAAGGTAGAAGAGAAACAAAACGGTATTTCTTTCTTGATGCCATGATCCTTAGAGATATATAGAAAACCTTCATTTGTATCTATATTTGCATGCTTTCTCATGCCACCTGGATCACAAAAAAAGGTGTAATTTACGGTATGATCCTCCGGGCATACATGAATTTCCAGCATTCGATTTCTCCAAGAAGATATTCATAATGATTTTTATATATTTAAAAAAGTTACGATACACAGAAGAGTTTATTAGATTTGACTATTATACAGGGTGTCCCATAACTCCGGCATCATAGGAAAAATAATAAAAAAAGGCAAAACAAAAGCTTTTATTTACAGAACGTGCTAAATATGTCCACCATTGTTTTCAATACACAAATTCAGACGTGATACCCAGTCAGCAAGCACACGGTGAATGATGTCAGGAGTAATGGTGTTACATGCCCCAATAATGCGCTGCCGCAAATGTTCAACACTCCTAATTTTCTCTACGTATACCAGCGCTTTCAAGTGGCCCCAGAGATAAAAATCTAGTGGTGTGAGATCCGGGCTTCT
Source organism: Bathynomus jamesi (assembly GCA_023014485.1). Taxonomy (NCBI): domain Eukaryota; kingdom Metazoa; phylum Arthropoda; class Malacostraca; order Isopoda; family Cirolanidae; genus Bathynomus; species Bathynomus jamesi. Next base: position 502,845 of record JAJOZX010000056.1, on the reverse strand, counting down.
AGCTGGCCATTCCACAGGCCCTCGACGTGTATCCAATGACCAGGGAATTGTTGGTACAGGTATTCCCTTACTTGGGTGCTGTAATGTGCAGGAGCGCCGTCTTGTTGGAACCATGTTGGGAAATTTCCTTCTTCGTTCAAGACACTGGGAAATGCTTCTTCCTTGAGCATACGTAGTAGGTACCTCCAGTGACATGTTCGTCGAAAAAGAAGGGGCCTATGATGCGATCCTTCCAAATACCACACCATACCATCACCCGAGATGCACCTTGTTCCTTTGAAGAGGTATACCAGTGAGGGTTGTTTTGAGACCAGTAGCGGGTGTTCTGTCGATTTACCTCACTATTTCCATAAAAAACAGCCTCGTCACTGAACAGAATGGTGAGGGGAAATTGGCATCCCGAGCATATTGTTCCGTAGCACATTCACAAAATTCCAACCGCCGGTCGGGATCATCTTCGCTTAATTTCTGTAGGATCTGAAGTTTATATGGATGCCATTTGTGAGCCTGAAGAATGCGATGGATGCTACTTTTCGACACTCCTCTCTCGGCGGACAATCGCCGAAGCGATTTATTGGGACTTCTGTTAAAATGAGCCAGAATAGCAGTCGCCGTATCATCGTCAGTAGACCTCCTTGAAGGTCCACTGCGTGGTTTATCTTCTATGGATCCTGTTTCCTTAAACTTTGCAACAAGTCTGCAAACACAACTCTGTGTTATTGGCTCGCGGTCTGGATGCAGTCTGTTAAATTCAGCAGCAGCCTCTCTTTGACTCCGATTTCCTATGAGTAGAATTATCTGGATTTGTTCTTCCTTGTTCACAGACATTATGGCCTGTAGAAAGAGAAAACTATGAATTATGGTTTGTAGAAATAGAAAAATATGAATTTCTCCTATGATGCCGGACTTATGGGACACCCTGTATAACCAGGGAAATATTTTATTCACCGTCACCCAAAAAACAAAATATAAAGCCAGTCCTGCTGATTCATCATCTCTCCGACCAGAAACTTACTCTTATTCCAAATCCTATTTTAAAAGTGTTAATTACTTCTCCAAGAACCATTAACAGAACTTTGTCAAGTACTTAATCAACACAGGATGGGAAAATTTCGGCTTCTACAATATAGAGTGCCTAAACTGTAAGGGAAGGTGCATTAGTGAAACGAATGACTTCAAAAGCCGTATTTATCAACACAAACGTAACTACAGGACAGCGGATAAGAACAGTTCAAGATTAGACACGTAATCAAAACTGCTGATAGAGTAGCTTTACAACAAGCTGAATTAATCTTTAAATGCAATTTCAACTGCAACAACGTAAAGTTATAGAAGAGTGCCACATTCACAAAAGCAAATAACTTTTATCAAAACAAAAATACTTAAATCCCTTGATCTGTTCACCGCCGACGTTTTATCGCATTACTGTGACCCAATCCAACGTTAATTGGGAAAACGTAATGTGGAACTCCAACGCAAAACGAATGTGGGAATCGTTTGAAGCAGTATTTAGGACTATAAATGAGGAATGTGTACCGTAAAATTAAGCGTGCGAAAGTAAATAACAAGCCCTTGTGGTTTACTTCTAGAGTAGGAGATATTATAAAGAGTAGAGATAGGGCTTATAGGCTACATAAGTGCGATAAAGATAATTTGTGGTTACGAAACAACTACATGTCTCTAGGCGTGAAGCGAAAAGTGTAATAAAAAAGTCCAAGCGCGAATTTGAAATCTCCATAGCTCGTGACGGTAAAGAAAACCCCAAGCGATTCTTTCAATACGTCTACAATACAATAGAAATCCAGTAAAAGTGTCTTGGGGCAGTTGAAAAATGTTAACGGAGATCTGGTTTCTGAAAACAAGGAAATGGCTACCTTGCTAAACGAATTTTTTACGTCAGTTTTTACTATAGAAGATATAACGAATATCCCTACGGTCATAGACATAATACCTTTTGATAATGGCAATATTTTGGATGATATTGTGGTTAGTGAAGGGAAGGTAATGCGCTATATTGATAAAATGAAAACGCGTAAATCACCGGGGCCGGATTCCTTATATCCCATACAACTAAAAGAATTAAAAGATAGCATTGTTGTGCCGCTAACAAAGATTTTTAATGCGTCTATTTCTGATGGGTGCGTACCAGATAATTTCAAGTTAGCAAACGTAACACTTATCTTTAAGAAAGGCGATAAAGGTACGGCTGGAAATTATAGGCCAATCAGTTTAACGTCTGTTGTAGGTAAGCTACTGGAATCAATAATTAGGGATCGTATAGTCGAACACTTAGAATTGCACAACTAAGTTAGAAATATGCAGCACGGTTTTAGACGAAACAAATCATGCTTAACTAATCTTTTAGAATTTTTTCAAAGCGTGGTTGACGTTTACGATAGACATCGGGCGGTTGATGTAGTGTATTTAGATTTTCAAAAAGCGTTTGACACCGTACCGCACAAATGACTCATTGAAAAAACTAAGGCTCATGGAATCAGGGGTGTAGTAATAAATTGGATAGAAGAGTGGTTGCGAGGTAGGAAACAGAGGGTGGTCGTTGATGGAGCGGAGTCGTGTTGGGCTAATGTAGCGAGTGGTGTTCCTCAGGGTTCTGTATTGGGCCCCTTGCTTTTTCTTATATATATATTAACGATTTAGATGTCGGCCTAGTCAGTACAGTTTCAAAGTTTGCGGATGACAACAAAGCTGGGTGGTAGGGCGATTAATGACGAAGATAGAGGTAAAATCCAGAATGATCTGAATAAAATCGTTGATTAGTCAGTCACATGGCAAATGAGATTTAACGTCGATAAGTGCAAAATTTTACGTATAGGTTCGCGTAGCCGTAATTTTGCGTATAGTATGTCAGGGAAAGAGTTGATAAGCATAGAGCAGAAAAAGATTTAGGAGTTATAGTCACTGGTGATTTAAAAGTAGCGAAACAGAGTACAGCAGTGGTCAATAAAGCGAACAAAGTGTTAGGTTTTATAGCTCGGTATTTTGAGTACAAACGCGCGATATTATAGTTCCTCTTTATAAATCATTAGTTAGACCCCATTTGGAGTACGCGATCCAATTTTGGAATCCGCATATGCGCAAAGATATAGACAAAATCGAAAGAGTTCAAAGACGAGCAACTAAGATGATTCCGTCGCTTAGGTCAAAGTCGTATGAGGATAGCCTTAAAGAGTTAAATGGATTACACTCGAGACTAAGAGGCTAAGGGGTGATCTAATCCAGGTTTTCAAAATTATGAATGGGTTCGATAACGAAGATAGAGATAGCTGTTTCGAAATATCTCAATATAATAGGATTAGAAATAAGGGTGTAAGTTGACAAGTAGAAGGTTCGAGACAGCAGTGGCCAAAAACTTTTTTACGCATAGAATAGTAAATAGCTGGAATAGTTTGCCGGTAGAAGTAATTAGTAGCACGTCTATAAACATGTTTAAAAATCGATTAGACGCATATGTTGATAGATTGGGTATAGTTTAAGGTAGTAAAATTAAGGGTTGGATAAGATAGATTTTGATTCTCTTTTCATTAAAGATCACAATAACCAGACTAGAGGTCATAGTATGAAATTATTTTAGCCAAGATGTAGAACAAATTTAAAAAACATAGTTTTAGAAGTGTTGTGGGATATCGGAAGGCAGCATCTTGGGTTAGGGGATACTCTCTGTCCTTACACACCCCATTTAAAGAGATTCCTCTGCCGAGCGGTGCCCCCCCCCATAGTACTGTGAGGTATTGAAAAACCTCATGATCTTCACTTGCCCCACAAACACCTTTAAATGGGAGACCCAAAATGGGTGAACACACATTTCTTCATTACTGTACAGTCTTTACAGCCACACCTACACTTTTCCTCCTAAGTATATATATATTGTAATGTATATGGTTGTAAATTGTGACTTGGTCCGCAATTGATATGGACCGTGACTTATTTTTGGTTGGCAAGATACTGGTATTGATGGATACTGTAATGAAATTGACTGGATTCTTTGGATCTGATATATTTGCATGTCTTTTATAAATAGATGTGGAGTGTAACATATTTGTGGATAGTAGTCTATTATGACTTGATCCTCTGGATCCAGAGATTCTATCTTTAGTTTTAAATTGATAATTAATTAGTTTTAAATTGATAAATAACACTGGTCTACAAATTTTGAAAAAGTTTGTGCTTCGGAGATAAAATGTGTTTCCTATTATGGATTTTGGGGTGCTGAAAACGAATATGACCATAAAAACAGTCGATTGGCTATAGTTTCCAAGAAAATTTAAGTTACACATTTTGCGTATATGTATACCATATATTAGTAACATACCTGTATAATGCAGTCACTTATATTGATTCAACCCGTCGCTTCTTTGCTTGTCTCTTCTATTCAACTTCTGAAGCATCTCTTGTTATTGTCCAGCAGTAGTCTGCTAACAATGATGGACTCCATTTCCCCTCGTAGCGTTTCTCCATCGCTGAGATATCCTGGTGGAAACGTTCACCATGTTCATCGCTGACTGCTCCGCAGTTGGCCGGAAAAAATTCCAGGTGCGAATGGAGGAAATTTATCTTTAAAGACATATTGCAGCCCATTTTTTGATAGGACAACAGCAGGTTTTCCACCAGCTCCCTGTAATTGTCAGCTTTGGTATTTCCGAGAAAATTGGTTGCTACTAACCGGAAAGCATTCCACGCTGTCTTCTCCTCACCACCTAGGATACGGTCGAAATCCTCATCTCTTAGAAGCTCGCGGATCTGTGGACCAACAAATACACCCTCCTTGATTTTTGCTGCATTGAGCTATGGAAATTTACCACCGAGGTACTTAAAAGTTGCCCCCGTTTTATCCATAGCCTTAACAAAATTTTTCATGACGCCCAGTTTGATGTGTAAGGGTGGTAAAATCTTGCTCGATTCTACAAGTGGAGGATACTGAACATTTTTTGTTCCAGGTTCCAATGTGTGTCGGAGTGGCCAATCCTTCTTGATGTAATGAGAAGTCCTAGCCCGACTATCCCATTCACACAGAAAACAGCAATACTTAGTGTAGCCCGGCTGCAGTCCAAGCACGATAGCAACAACTTTCAAGTCACCACGAACCTGCCACTGATGTTTGTCATAGTTTATGCAGTTCAAAAAGTTGCAATTTCATCTTGTCATATGTTTCCTTCATGTGGACTGCATGACCAACTGGAATTGATGGCAATACGTTGCCAACATGCAACAAAACAGCTTTTAGACTCAACTTCGATGAATCAATGAACAGCTAAGCGATATCAGGATTCTATACATAACATTACGAAATCACGATTCTATAAATCGATCTCCACTTCTTAAACTTCAGTTTGTTTGTTGCTTTTGAAGTGAATAGACGTGTTGCTCTGTTGGCGTTCATTCTTTAGGAATTACGTCATGTATCGTTCTCGAAGATTACGTCATCGTATTCGTGGAAGGAGATATGTTCGTCATCCTCATCGTAGGAATGTGAGAAGGCGTGGGAGGAAGCCTATATTTACAGCATTAATGAAATTTGTTTATTTAGGTAAAAATACTTTAGGAGTTAATACTGATGGAATATATAATTTGTCTTTGGATCTTTTAACTAGTCAGGCCAAATCAACTATTTTAAATTTTAATTATTATCAAGTTACTGGTGTATCATTTCAATGTATACCACAAATGAATATGTCTGGTTATGTTATTAATTTTAAGGATTCGTTAGGTCGTAGGAAAGATGTTAGAGAAGTTGTAGAAAGAGATCCTAATGTTGGGATTTCACCAGTACCTTACCTAATTGTTCTCTATGTTGTTTTGTTTGAGCCTAATCTTGACACTTCACATAGTGCTGAGTAAGTAATGATGCATCCAAGAACTAGGTGGTTCTCCCCTTTTAAAGGGTTTAGAATGTACCGTAGACTTAACCAAGTGTGTCAATTAGGTCAACAAGTTACTGCTTAATCCCCACAAAGTTTGATTAAGCTATCAACCAATGATTTAACCAGGCCATTGGGTAGAATATATGTTGGTAAATATACCCCTGAAGGATCTCATCAAAATGAGTATGCCTTTAATTATATAAATAGAATTGTATTTTACGTAAAGTTGTATGGTATCAAACAATAAAAAAAAACTTAGAAAAATTTTCATTCTTCCCGTGGCGAAACGCAGCTAGTATTACCTGCGTTTCGTATTTCGTACCAAAAAAGCACATCCTTCTATGACCTCACTACGCCAATTTTTTTTTTACTCCCACGACTCTGTCATTATAAGAGCAATGACGTCATAATGTGTGGATGACTCATGCATACTCCACGCGTTTTAACTTAAAGCCTAACTAGCCTTACAACTTAATATATTGAGATCTAAAAATAGCTCTGACGTGGAGGAGTTTAAGATTACACCTCATTCGTCACATAAATGAGTAACGTACGTCAGTCTTGTCTAATCAAACTTAATATTCATTATGCCGGGCTTATCAATCGTTGGCAGCCTCGCAGAGTTAGAGCCTCGCCAGAGTTAGAGCAAATGTCGGCAAAACAGTATCATGTTACATAGTTGATGAAGTTATAGCCTTATTATCACATTCACATAGAAGAGATTAATACTTTGTGGAGCCCAGCTGCAGTCCAAGCACGATAGCAACAACTTTCAAGTCACCACAAACCTGCCACTGATGTTTGTCATAGTTTATGCAGCTCATAAAGTTGTATATTCATCTTGTCATATGTTTCTTTCATGTGGACTGCATGACCAACTGGAATTGATGGCAATACGTTGCCAACATGCAACAAAACAGCTTTTAGACTCAACTTCGATGAATCAATGAACAGTCTCCACTCATCAGGATTGTGAATAATGTTGAGAGCTGCCATCAGACCATCGATGTCGTTGCAAACTACAAGGTCACCTTCCATGATGAAGAATGGGACAAAATCTTTTTGACGGTCACGAAACTTACACACTCTAACATTTTCAGTGAGGAGATTCCACTGCTGCAATCTGGAGCCCAACAGCTCTGCCTTACTCTTTGGCAGTTCTAAATCTCTGATAAGGTCGTTTAATTCATTCTGAGTTATCATGTGCTGTTTAGAAGATGTCAATTTATAAACAAATTCATGGTCTTGTGAAGTTGAAGGCTCACAAGTTTCGCAGGTTCCTTCATTCTCCTCGTCCTCTAACTCCAGGGAGAATGAGTGTGGGGGCTCAGGAACGGGTAGTCCTTCGCCGTGAGGTACCGGGCGTATAGCAGAGGGTATATTCGGATATTGTAAAATCCACTTTTTCTTCTTGCAAATACCTTTCTTGACTGGAGGCACCATGCAGAAGTAACAATTGCTGACATGATCTGTTGGTTCCCTCCACACCATTGGCACTGCAAAAGGCATAAATTTCCTTTTCCGATTCAACCACTGACGAAGGTTTGTTGCACAAGTATTGCAGCGTATGTGTGGGGCCCAGCTCTTGTCCTGTTCTCCAATCTTACAGCCAAAATAAAGGTGATAGGCTTTCCTAATCACGGCGGTTATAGCACGCTTTTGTGATGCAAAAGTCAATTCTTCACAAACAACAGAAGTTATCTACACTGTTCACGCAATTACGAGGCATCTTTGTTCAAATTAGGCTGAAAAAAGTTCAGTTTCAAAAGCAAACACTAAAAAGAGTTTGACAAGGGTGCACTGTATGACTTCCGCGAATGAACTGATGCTGTGGCGTAATATGTAGACGCCTGGCACATCGACGCCTTGACTCTACTGCCAATTGGCATTTTTAGGCATCATTTTCGTATTCAGTGATCCAAAATTAGTAAAGATTGACTACTTTTATTTCTTTTTCCTTGTAGGTTTGCTTCATTCATTCATTTCCGTGTTCAATTGTGAAATGCATCCCATATATATATAATTATTTATATATATATATACATACTGTGTATATATGAAGTAACAACCAGGAAACTCATTTTCCCATGATGTGGGGTTGAATGTGCCCCAAGGGTCACCTGACCCCGAACATTAACAGGGTAAGTGGCCGGTTTAACCAAACCTAGGCACCAACAGCTGAAAGTGAACTGAGGGTCTCACCGCTCGAAGCCCGACACCGTAACTATATATATATATATATATATATATATATATATATATATATATATATTATATACGCATACCAGCAGAATATTTTCCTTTAAATTAACTATTACGTCTTGGCTGTATTTGCAATTCAGGTCTGGTGTTGAGAAGTAACATTTATAAATACTTAAGAGGCACTTTACAATTCTCTTTATACTTAAGTGTTAAAATTTGGTTTTGGCATCGATTCTGAAATGAGTTTTGCCTTGTGTAATTGCAGTGTAAATCTTTAATTTACCATTGTTATGTAAAGTAGATAAGAGTAACATTTTTTTGGCTTTGGTTCTATTTTAATATTTATTTTTCCCTTTTCTAAGTTCTTTGTACATGTAAAGAATCCCCACCATTATTTTTTTTTGGACTCCTAAAAAGAAAATGTGGATAAAATTTATATAATAATATAATGTATAACAACAGGAAATATATGGTCTTACTTTTGTTTAGATATAAAAACTAAGTTTATATGATTAACTAATGTCCGTCTTTTATTCTTTATACTGTAATACCTTCCTTATAAAAAAATAAACGGTTGTTTCCTCTGGTGTTATATATCCTGAGTAGTATTTACTTTATATTCGAGTGTGTGTGTGTGTGTGTGTGTGTGTATATATATATATATATATATATATATATATATATATATATACACACAGTCGGCCCTTCATTTACACGATGACTATGCTCCTGGAAAACATCGTGTAAATTGAAATCATGTAAAAAGATACTAAAGCCCTATGGAAAATAGGGTTTTAGGTTCCAGGCTCACAAGATAACCCTGTAATATGCATTACATCCTGTACAAAATACGCAATTTACAAGACATGAAAAGCTTATGATAATTACCATTATTTATATTTATTTAACAAGTTTTTAAATAAGTGTTTAAAAAAAAAAGAGTTTTTATTATCGAAACAAGTGTTTACGTTTAACGAGTGTTATACCTTAAGCAAATGTTTTTATTAAAAATTTTTAATGAAATTCAAACTTGCTACTAACCTTTAATGATGAGAGGTTGGGGGATCGGGATCGGGTCTGCTGCTGCTTGCCGATGGTGGAGTGGAGCTGGTTGTGGTAGACTTGCAGTTGTTTGGCTTTATTATGCAAGTCTTTGTACACTTCTCTCCATGGGGCCAACGCACCCTCAATATCTCTCTTGAACTTCAAGCTGCGCTCCATGAATGGATCCTCACCAGAAAAGAGGTCTCCAAGTTCCATGACTGATCGAAAACCCTTATCCAGGCTCTTCATTATCAGCTGTGGTTTCGGAGCCACCACCACCTCGTCTTCATTTTTTTCGTCACTGGTGCTTCACTGAATCAGCTCCTCCAGCTCTTCCTCATTCAGCCCAGTGTGGTGGAACTCAAGTAGCTCCTCTACCTCCGTCGCCTGAAGATCGTCGAAACCATCCCCTCGAACATGACGACCCATCTCCGCTATCTTCTCTACCTCGTCTCGCACTGCGGGTAAACTACGAAAGTCATTCACTGCCTCCCCCACAAATTCTTCCAACATGCGTTGAGGGTGGAAGGCTTTATTTCATCCAGGGATTCTTTTATGTTTTTAATACACTCTGCTGGGGTGTTGTCCTTCCAGCACTGCCTCACTGTTAAATTAGGGTCACTTTCCATAGTACCCAAGATGCGGCGGAAGGTACGGCGAGTGTAGTATGCCTTGAAGGTTGCTATGACGCCTTGGTCGAGGGGCTGCAGGACTGACGTGGTGTTGGGAGGCAGGAAGACCACCTCTACGTTTGAATGCGCAACTTGAAGGCTTTCAGGGTGGCCTGGCGCATTATCTACGATCAGTGTGACCTTAATTGCGAGGTTCTTTGATGCCAGGTAGCGCTCCACTTCATTTACAAAACAATTATGGAACCAATCCAAGAAAACCTCTGCAGTGGCCCATGCACGTCGATTAGCCCTCCAAAACACTGACAGCTGATATTTATTCTTGCCTATGAGTGCACGGGGGTTCAGAGCTCGTTAAATCAGCATCGACTTTACCATAAAATCTCCCGATGCGTTTCCACAGAGAAGGGTTATTCTATCTTTCGCAGCCTTAAATCCTGGAGCAGAGTTCTCTTATTTAGAAAGGAATATCCTCTTTGGCATTCTCTTCCAGAACAAACCGGTCTCATCGGCTCTGAAAACTTGTTCTGGTTTGTACCTCTTCTTCTCGATGAGTTTGGCCAGCTCGGCAGGAAACTTCTTTGCTGCCTCATGGTCTGCAGATGCCGCTTCACTATGCAACTTAACATTATGCAGGATGTACCTCTTCTTAAAGGGGTTTCCTTGGCTGTACTGCTTTCCCTCGAAGTCGATGCAGCTTCCTGTTTTAAGTGGTCATACAACCTCATGGTTTCCTCTTTTATCAATGTCCCGTCCAATAGAACCCTTTCCTGTGTTTGATCCTCAATCCACAGGATCAGGGCCTTTTCCATCTTTTGTATGGTAGTATCATGAGTATAGAATAACACTTTAACGCCTTTAGGTGCACTTGCAGCAATACTTGATCTAATTTCCTCCTCATTTCTCTTCACCTTACGCGCGGTCGACTCATTAAGGCCCAGAACTCTGACCACAGACGATAAGCCTATCCAAAATTTGCCTCTTTACAGTTTGTGTAACACTTGGGCGACTTTCACTGGGTTTCCTCTCTGAGCTCATGATAAACACTTGTTAAAGGCGATAATAATTAACACTTATAAATAAAACTTATAATAAACATTTATAAAGGGGACTGCGTTATGTTTCCATGAAAAGAACCGAAAACGCACTGAGAGCAGTGTGAGTGGCCGGGATAGTGGAAAGAGGAGGTAAGCGTAGCGGTTGGTGCGGTGATGCGGGAAGCGAACCTTCTAGACTTCTGTAAATCCACGTGGCCACCGCGCTGCACGGTGCAAGGGTGAATCGATACCGTGTACAAAAACTAGGGTTACAATTAATTGACCGTGTCAGAGTGAAATCGTGTATAAACATAGCGTGTAAATGGATGGCCGACTAAATAATATATATTATATATATATACATTTAACTGCAAACACGCAGTATAATTAACGTAAAGAACGACGCTTGTATAGGAGATATTCCGCGCAAGATGAGAGAGAGAGAACGAAACAAATGAAAAAATGAGGTAACCACCCTGGAATCGAACCCGGGATCTTCCGATTGCCGGTCAGGTATGATAACCATTACACCATGGGCCTCACTCATTCAAATGCCGTAATTCTTCTACATACGCGCAGAAACCAATGCCCCAAGGGGGCACCTCCCGCATGCCGTAACATTATATACATTCTTTACGTTAATTATACTGTGTGTTTGCAGTTAAATGTATATAATGTTACGGCATGCGGGAGGTGCCCTCTTGGGGCATTGGTTTCTGCGCGTATGTAGAAGAATTACGGCATTTGAATGAGTGAGGCCCATGGTGTAATGGTTATCATATCTGACCGGCAATCGGAAGATCCCGGGTTCGATTCCCGGGTGGTTACCTCATTTTTTCATTTGTTTCGTTCTCTCTCTCTCATCTTGCGCGGAATATCTCCTATACAAGCGTCGTTCTTTACGTTAATTATACTGCATGTTTGCAGTTAAATGTATATAATGTTACGGCATGCGAGAGGTGCCCCCTTGGGGCATTGGTTTCTGCGCGTATGTAGAAGAATTACGGCATTTGAATGAGTGAGGCCCATGGTGTAATGGTTATCATATCTGACCGGCAATCGGAAGATCCCGGGTTCGATTCCCGGGTGGTTACCTCATTTTTTCATTTGTTTCGTTCTCTCTCTCTCATCCTGCGCGGAATATCTCCTATACAAGCGTCCTTGTTTACGTTATATATATATATATATATATATATATATATTATATACAGGGCGTCCCAAAAAAATGTATACACACTTTAAATAATTATAAAGGCAGTGTTTATTAAAATACATTTCATTTTCAAAGTGTAATAGAATCTACAGACATTATTTAATTGTTTTGTCAACGCCTGTTTTCAAACTGACGTCCGTTCTGGTCCAGGCACTGCTGATAACGCGAAGCAATGGAATCGCAAACATCACGAAACATTTCGTTTGGTATTTGTGTGCATTCTCGTTCAATGGCTGCTCTCAATTCAGCGACTGTTGCAGGTTTTATAGCGTAGACTTTGTCTTTTAAGTATCCCCATAAAAAAAGTCTAGTGGTGTGAGGTCTGGTGAACGCGGAGGGTATTCTACGAAACCCCTTCGTCCAATCCACATCCACATCGTGCCAAGTACCACTCGCAATACTCCACTCTTCGGTCCGGATCATCTTCATTAATAGCATGGACTAATCTTGGAATGTAACTTTTCCATTGACAGCGCTTCAAAATGCGTTGGACAGACGATTCTGAAATTCCTACCTCACGACTCGCTTGCCGCACAGATTTTCTTGGACTTTGGTGATACGTTTCCAGTACTCTTTCTTGCTTTGTGGGGCTTGTCGATGTCCGTGGTCTTCCGGAACGCTTCTTGTGGACATTCTGAACAGTTCCATCGGCTTCAAACTTATCTCTAATTCGAGTGATGGTAAGTCGCGTTGGTGGATCTGTTTGAAACTCCCTCCTAAACTGTCTTTGCACTTCAACTGCGTTTTCACACTTCCAGTAGCATTTTAGAATGAATTTCCTTTGTTCAAAGCTTAGTCTGACTGCCATTATTAATTCTAATGGGTTTAACTTGGAAAGAAAGAAACATCAATTGAGCTATCAGCTGTTAAAGTGTGTATACATTTTTTTGGGACGCCCTGTATATATACATATATATATATAAACAATGATATGACGTTTTTTTAAGTTTGAGATTCCCCCTCCCTCTCTCGCACACACACAAAAAAACTTTTTTTTCAAAACGTTATTCAGAAGTAATTTTATTTAAATATAAACTGGTGCTTTCCTGTTAACGGAAATACCCAACCGCCCGCCATTATCTGGACTCGTATCTTGCGGAATTTATGTGGCGATAATGTACCGAAAGCAGCGACGTTTTTTCTGCGATTTTAGATGACAAAGACATTTTCGCCCCCAACTAACTGATTATCGCTTACATATTAACTAATTTCATTTAAATGATTAATAAATTTGGTACTTACGTATTATCGGGACTACCAAACTGTTTATGATGTATTTTTGCTCTCGTCATTTTCGTTTAAACTAACGAAAATATCACAACTTAACCTGACCAATTATCAAAGGCGTACAGTTGACCTAATCGGGCATTCAATTAACCCAACTAGGCATTCAGTTGACCTAACCGGGCATTTTCCGTTATATTAACCTGTTAGGTTAATTCAATGCCCGGTTAGGTCAACTGTACGCCCTTGATGATTGGTTAGGTTAAGTTGTGATATTTTCGTTAGTTTAAACGAAAATGACGAGAGCAAAAATACATAACAAACAGTTTGGTGGCGGGCGGTTGGGTATTCCCGTTAACGGGAAAGCACCTATAAACCTAAAAATGATCAAATAATGTAATATAAAAACCTTTTGACATATTTATATCGTACGTATGTACAGTACAATGAAAATTAATAATCTATTAAGGTATCTTGGGATTTTGAATATGGTATATTTTCCTGTCGATGATTGCTATTAACTATTAGAAAGAAGAGTTGAAAATACTTTATTATCTAAATATCCTCAGGGTAGGGTGGCTAGACGTCCGGCTTTAGACGGACAGTCCGCCTTTTGAGCACTCTGTCCTTAGGGTGGCCATTTCCAAATTTCCAAAAAGGAGGACACTGCGTATGTGGCCGTACGTTAACATATATATATATATATATGTTAACGTACGGCCACATACGCAGTGTCCTCCTTTTTAAATGGCCACCCTACCTCAGGGGCAATGTTCCCAACCTGAGAGTGGCAGGACGTGCTCAGGGCGGTCCCGGTGCTTAGCAAAGAAATCAGCCAACATGGAAAATCGAAATTTTTTTTTTCTAGCGAAAATTACAGAACTATGCAAAATCGGACAGAAACTATTCTCTATGTGAAAAATGTAATGTCACAGTTTTACTGTTGAATTTATTTTCTGTTAGTCGTAATTACCTTAACTGTTAATCTATGTCTTTCAATCTGTGCCTGCTTTGCATTGCATTGTTTTACTTGCAGCCACTGATGAGAGGCCCAGTTCACATATGTATGAGGTTGCAGTGAAAATAGAATTAATAGTTTAATGGGTCAGACACCAGTTCTGAATACTTACTTTTCCGTGCTATCCAAATGTACATAAATCTTATGACAGAAATGACAACTGTAGGGTCTTGCGAGAAAAAAGTTCAATCAGTTTATCGTGTAGGTTTCGTACAATTTAAGCACTCTCTTCCATCCTCTCACTGAACGGATTAAGTACCCTCTTCTTACCAAGGTTTCTATCGTCACGTGGGAAATAGTTCAAGAGCTGCTTTTGTAGCTGAAGTACAGTACAGTATGTGCTGCATCATCATTTAGGGAAGAAGGGTCCGAATTTTTTTTATGTCAAAAAACGGTTGCGAAACACCGTTCTAGGGTCAAGATCAAACATTAATATTAAATTTTTTACACGCATGTAATATTATGCTTTGTTTCTATAACATTTAGCAATGAATTTATTGTTCATATAATTATCTATATTTTTTATTTGAAATAGAAAAGAAGCTGAAAAAATTTATGAACCCTATGCTGTAGCTAATAGGTCTAAGTTTCTCCCGTTTTTCCTGTCACTGTCCTCCTTAGCTGATCATTTTCTGTCTCATCAACTCCGTCAGCAGTCCAGCATGTTCTCAAATAGACGCTTCTCCCTCTATTCCTCACTACACACACATACATGCATCTTGCACACTACACAATCTTTACAAAATTATAAAAAACAAAACAAAATGACATCATTCTGGATCTTGATTTTAGCTCTCTCTTTCCCTTTCTTCAATGAGGGGGCATTTTTGCGGGCGCTCGCCCTTGCCTCCTCCTTTCTGCATAAAAATAACATTGAAATTATATAGCCTACTTATTTTGTATGCAAACAGATTTTCCATTTGGAGAAGGTTAAAAAAAAAAGAACCCGACAAAAAAGGTTTTTTTTTAGGAACTGTCTCTCTCTCTCTCTCTCTCTCTCTATATATATATATATATATATATATATATATATATATATATTCACTGTATTGCCTGATTGCTGAGACTGATTTGACTAGATTTGCATTTCATTAATTTAGTCAAAATAATCAATATAGCGTTTCATTTTTAAAACTTTATATTAAATATTTAATTTAATACTTCCTTTCTTCTCCTTTTAAGTCTCTTAAGCGCTATTTAAATACTTTGGGTTTTACTTAAAGAAAGCTCAAAGCTCCTCTTACACCTTCCTAAAGCTTATTTTGCTTCACGGGATTTTATTTTATTTATTTTACTTGTTAATATATATATATATATATATATATATATATATATATATATATATATATATATATATAATATATATATATATATAGGGTGGGTCAAGATAAAGAAGCCTTATTCAGGTTCTTTAAAAGTGAATGGGGTCTCTTTATCTTGGCCCACCCTGTATATTAAAAACTGAAATCAATAAAATAAAATTTCTTTAAGTAAAAGTATTTTGTGTTTGTTGAATATCTGAATAACCTCTCAAATAACCATTCATATTAAGAACGATACATTGAATATACTGAATTCGCCGTTGTGGCAACAATGGGTGATCACCCACGAAACACTTATTCCCCATAAGGATAAGTACAGGAGGAGAGATACCACGGACCCTCCACTGATATTCTTCGCCGGAAAGAGATTTTTTTTGTTCTCATGGTGGCACAATACTGCGAAGTATGAACAACTTAATGTATCACTTGCCACATAAACACCTTTAACGGCAGGAGACCCAAGTTGAATACTGGCGACATTCAAAAAGTTCGCAGACGCATACAGATGACAGACATCCAATTACTGTAGAGAAAACAAGCTCAAACACTCGCCTACCTTGTTGATAGACTAAATAAGTGTTTTCCAGAAATGTATAA
This sequence comes from Bathynomus jamesi, assembly GCA_023014485.1. Taxonomy (NCBI): domain Eukaryota; kingdom Metazoa; phylum Arthropoda; class Malacostraca; order Isopoda; family Cirolanidae; genus Bathynomus; species Bathynomus jamesi. The sequence goes on along the minus strand of JAJOZX010000056.1, from coordinate 486,680 downwards.
TATTATCTGGGTAATTCTTATGCTTTATCGAGGTAATTCCTGTGCGAAGGACGCAATATAGGATATATCTTTGGTACGGTGGCTTTGGCAGGCTACGGAAAAATGATGCAACGATGAAATGATGATTTCTTATACATAATAAATAAGTAAATAATCACTTTAAAAAATGCATGGTGTAGATTAGATTAGTAGTTTAGTATTCATGCAATCTTTTTTTTCCGCTGTCTTTTAATGCGTAACTGAATACATGAGATAAGTGTATTCATGGCGTGAATGAACTCTGAAGCTATTATTTTTATTATATTTCTTCCTACTTTCCTATAAATCTTCTTTCACCACTATTTTCTGTCAGCAGTGGCTGGCGGAGAAGGGAGAGAGCCTTGTCTGTTTCATACTTTACTAAAGTAAACTTTACTACTATTCCTGTGTACACGTCCATAAGTGTAAGCACGGAATAAGTTTTCAGTGTTCATTTTTTTCACTGCTATTCCTAACTTTTCTATCTCCTTCTTGGGCTAGCCTAGAGTGGATCTTAAGGTCTTTGTTAGCCTTTAACTCCGTCACTCTGTAACACTGCAACTATCAAGAGAGGAAGCAACGTAATCAAGAAACAGTCACATCTTAAAATGCTTAGCATTTTAGCCAAATTAATCACTTATTAATCACATTCGCCCTTGGCCCCTCCTTCCTGCATAAAAATGTAATTTTTAAAGTTTATTACCATAATAAATTCTTACAAATTTTTGGCTTACCAAAATATAAACAGTTCAAGCAGAATTTTAAAATACGAGTATATTTTGCTCAGTCAGCCTTTAATATTTCGTACCGAAGGACTTTACTGATTAATGAAACATTATAACTAGATTTGAAACCAATACTTATTGTAGATACGTAGATGATACGTTTCTCTTGCTTAGTTTAAAATTATGACATACGAAGAATACCTATTTTAATTTTCAGCTCCCAAGTATTAACAAATTTACAGAAGAATATGATGCCCAAATGTCTTTCCTTGATATTGTAACATAAGTAAAATAAGTTTTTATTTGTCTTCGTTGAAAGAAAATATTCATAGGCCTCAGTAATCCCTTTATAAGTATATGAACTGAGTTAAGACTACCATAGATTGAGCATAAACATATTTCTTCCAATTATCACTTGATAAGATTTAATTAAGAAGTACAGTAATTTCTCTAAATAATTCTCTCATAACCCGTACCCTAAATATCTTGCTCTGAAATACGTTCATAAGTATTTAAAAAATACGTTGTGATATCAAATTGCCTGAAAAAGACATTACATTTATTCTATGACATTTTATGGACATACGAATATAGGTGAAAAAAGGGATAGAGATTTAAAACTTTTACTTACTCATTCTTATTCATAAATTGATTTTAAATTCATATTTACTTATAAATTTGTAGTGGCTTGTTCTATAAGTGTAAGGATGTTTAGTCTCAAGTCCCTTATGTTAAATATCCTTTAGACTCTTTTAATTGTGGTTCTCATGCCACATTTGTTGGTTCTTCGATTCGCAATTTTAAATCGAGGGTCGATGAGCACATGGGACTTAGAGCAGGACTTTCAGCCTTCTTAATTACTAAGTATATCGCAGGAAATATCCCTAAATACAAGGCAGGGTTAATAAGCCATCTAAATCGGGTCTTCGTGAACACTCAAGTCAATAATCATCCTCGAAATACTTAGTAATGATCCATCAATTTGGGGACAACTTGATAATGCTGTTAGAGGCATCATACCAGTAGCTCATGTGGGACCCCTTTCAAATCCTCATAATTTTCTGAGAGATGTTAACGATCGAGCATTCCGTCAGTATATTTGTGGAGCAATAGCCTAATGGTGAACCTTTTTAATGCGACTGGTTAGTCTGGAGTGAAAAAGGTGAAGGACTTTCCCGTTTTTCCCGTTGCCTATTCCAGAAATGTCGAGTTTTAGCCATCCTATTTTGGGCTTCAAAGGTAGCTGGAAAAAGCTGTACTTCTCTATTTGTCACGGCAAAACACAAAATAAGTTTTCAGAGATGTCTGTCTGCAAAAGAAGTGATAAAGCAATTTCAAAGTGCCCATTATTTTGGATTTATCGTAGATGACACATCTGATGTATCACGCAAAACAGCTAACTTTCATTCTGCGGTATGCACTCCAAAAGGACAGACATTAGGCAGTTGAATGTCGGTTCTTGCAGCTCATAGATTTTAAAAGAATAAAGGTAAATAATTTGTGAAGAAATAATTTGCAATGTTTTTGAGGCAAGTAAAATTGAATTAAAAGGGTACAGGGGTTAAGGATTTAACAACGGCTCTAACGTATCCGGATTCTTGAGAAGAACCCACGAGCATTATACCCCTCATGCAATGCTCGCAGTTTAAATTTGTGGGGTACCAATATTGTTGGATCAGCAGGTGAAAATTGCAAGTTATTTGGAGCCCTCGCTGGAAGATTCTTAGAGACCGCAGGTGTGTCAGTTCAGTTTGACTCAAAAACAGATGAAGAAACTATGAAGTCACTTGTCAAGTATCACAGTAAAATATTGGACTCTCTAAAAAGACTGCATGAAGACCTTGATTTGCCAACTAAGAAATTTAGCGACATGGAAATTTTGATAGAGTGGATGCATTCTTTTGAATATTTTCTCTTCAGCAAACATTAATTTAAAACACTGAGATGCATAGACAACCGAAACAAGGTCCTGTAGCTCTCACTATCTCTGAAGAAGTCGAACAGTTAGGCAGCCTACAAAAGGATTCCTCTGATATTCGTGAATTCTGCTCCGACACACTGCAGGAGGGTAAACTGGTTTCATCTGAGTTGAGGCAAACTGATCACATCACTTTAGGGAAAGAAGGGTTTCACAGATGAAAACAATGTTTCCTGACAAACCTATGACGAACACACTTGAGTCTTTTATGTTGCGCTAAACAGGTTGCTATTGGAACTCGATGTACGGTTCAAGGCAGTAGAGATTTTTTCACACCTATTTTCTTTCCCTCTAAATGCATCAGGCAGTATACAAGTGATGCAGTTGAGGAGGAACTAAATGGTGAAGAGTTTCACCACTTTGCAAAAGAAAGGACACACACACATAGACGTGATTGCCGAAAAATTTACCTTTCCTGTTCTCTTAAAATAAATTTACAAGAAACTTGAGAACCTTTATCTTCAGTTCTGCGTGTGACTTTAGATGTTTCTATCCACTTCTGTTTCCGTTGCAACAGGAGAACGCCCATTCAGCAAACTGACTTCAGTAACAAAGCATTTGCGTTCGACTATGTTGCGGGGCAGGATTAAATAGTCACAAGATACGATCTGTAAAACAAACTAACAAGGAAAGTCAGTTTCAACAATCTGAAAAATGAGAAGTATAGTTAGAGACTGTGCACTATGCAGCATTGAGTTTTCACAAAGTAAAGTGTAATATAACAAATTTTCAGCATTACATGTATAGAGCACACCCTATTTCATTACTGATTGACGACTGATTGAGTCATAGCTTATATATATAACTAAAGTTATTTCACGAAAATATTAAATGTACTATATATTACACCAAATAACCATAGCTGCCGAGCAAGTTGGTTAACTAGCACCAAAAATTGAATTAAAGGTTAACAAACTCGTAAGTTATTACTTGTAACAACTAGCTAGTGAAAACGCTTAGGAAAGCAATTCCTTTTATTCTTGCGTAAATACCTACATGGAAAGAAAAATACCTTTTGAGAAATTGCAGGACTCATCTTTCTTGTTTGTGCCGAGCCTTTAAAAATCTGTTGTAGGCAATCATTCGAGTCACCGTTGATTGCGTAACTGAAACAGAATGGGAGGTGGAAGAAAGAGGTGGGAGAGAAATAGAGAAATAGAGAAATAGAGGTTATCATAAAAAGTGTAAGCGCATCCTTGAGGTTGTGGTAGTACTTTATTCCCGGTGGCGATCTTGTGCATCTTTGCGTGTGCACATGATATGAGTGTCTCCGGTTTCTAGTTCAAGCATCGTGTGTTGCCCATTCCGTGAAGAATGGCAAGTAAATTTTTCGATTATGTATGTACATATAGTGTAACGATTCAGTTTCATTTTAAATTAATTCAAATTAAAATACTTTAATAATAAAACTAAATTTTAAAACTGGCAATTATACCGTTCAAACATTTAAATAAAACAAGGACTATTTGAATTGCAAACATACGTAGAAGAGTTTGTTGGCGAAATAACAAAATAACGTTTTCTTAAAATTAAAAGTTCTGCTTTTGTTACCTTGGAGGTTTTATCGAATTAAGGCGACATCTGTACTGTTCTTGTTGTGTGATGTACACGGCCGCCGAAAGGGCGGGAAGCCGGGATAAATCCCCGGGGCCCGGACCTCTAGGGGGCCCGGAAAGAGGGGGAATAAAATCTAAAAATATTAATAAAGCAATTGATTAAATAACAGAGAAAATATAATTAATGAACATACATTTTATAGAGATTATCATAGTCAAACTGAAACAGATAAAATATTATCTGCGTCCACCAATGCTCAAGACCCGACTGACAGATCTGGGAACCATTGTAATTGAAAGCCAGTTAGCCCGTACTTTAAATTTCATCAGAACATTTACCACTTTGCTAGAGAGAAGGCAAAGAAAGTACACCTCTAATTATGAAAATCTTGCAATAAACAATTGTCTTGCCTGCATAGACTAGTACTGCATTTGTAAATTGTATGGCGATAGAATTAATATAATTGATTCGAAAAATAAAATGGTCATTTTCTTCTGAGTTGTTTAGTCATAATGTATGTTTTGAATAGTGACTTGGACATATAATCAGTTTGCTTGTTATGGACACAAAAAACATTCATAATAAAATACTGAGTAAGCAGGGGGGGCTCATATACCAATCCTTTCCCGTGGCCCGGGGCAGCTGTCGGCGGCCCTGGTGATATATATATAAAGTTTAAAAGCTCATATAAAAACTCCCAAAACTGAAAAAGTTAAAGGCTAAAGATCGTTACAAAAACGGACAATTAATTTTAGAGTTACAACAGTTTCGTGGAATTACATAAACAAAATAAAATTACATTACAGTCGACATTCAATTTTATGTCAATCAATTTTATTCCATTTCAAGTTTGCGCAGGCATAACTAATTCATATTTTGTAAAACAAAAAATCACTAACCTACAGACCCTGACCAAATTATTAGAATCACCAGTCAAAAGTTACTTTTTAATTTTAGGTCAATTCATTATTATTTTCAATAAATGCTTGAGTAAAAATAAAGGTAATTATGTGTTTTAAGTAACTCAGTCATTTTACACACCAAAATACATTTTTCTAGTAGTATTTGATGTGATTTGTTCAAATATGACCTCCATTTCCGTCGGAAATGAGATCCAACAAAGTTATAGTACTTTGAAGTTTGGCTCATTTTCAAGGGAAATGGAAGTCAAAATCTAAGCAAAACACATCAAATATTACTAGGAAAATGTATTTTGGTATTAATTAACCTAACCTAACCTTACCTAACCTAACCCTGGCTAACCTAACCTAACCCTGGCTAACCTAGCCTAACCCTGGCTAAACTAGCCTAACCCTGGCTAAACTAGCCTAACCCTGGCTAACCTAGCCTAGAGTATATTAAATCCTCAAAATAATATTCGCACCGTTCACATGTCATCGCCACAAACATCTATCAAAAACTAACAGAAGTAGACTAGCAACTTAAAAGGCCTAAGAACTTAAAAAATGTAGCTCATATATCATGTTCTCATGACGTCACCAATCAAAATATTGGAAGGGCGGGAAAAAAAATGCAAAAAATGTCATAATATTCAAATGTACATAATTTGTTAAGTACGCATCTGCGAGCATAGTGACTTATATGAAAATGATGAGAAAATTATGCTTTAATATTTTATAATTATATTTGCTTTTGATATTCTGAGTGCGATAAAACTCATATTAACCAAAATAAAACGAGCTTTCTTTTAAGAACTTTAATTCAATAATTACACTGCAGTGTTTTCAATACATTTAGGCAGACTTTTGACACACTTGAGGCATTGGTGTCTCAGAGCTTCTCATTATGAGGGAAGATTTGAATTAGGTTCGAAATCAGTTCCATTCTTTGGTTTTTACTTTCTAATTTATTTTCCTTATTATTTCTCATAAATTTTCTATGGAGTTTATATCTGAGGAGTTACTACATTGAAGCAGCTGGATCTGATTCTCAACAAGATGTGATTTTCTTATACTCCAGTTTCATTACTTAAAATATTGAAACTGGAGTAAAATTATTAGATAAAGGTTCTTAAAAGATAACTTGTTTTATTTTTACGCAGAGGGAAATCATTTAAAACAACGCTTTTAGCTGACCACATTTTGTTTGGATCAAATACTGTAGAGCAATGGTTAAAAATGTGATAGTTGTTTTGTTTTATTTAGAGTTATAATATGAATTTTGTTGGGTTCATTTTGTTAAAACAAAGAAAAATCATTCCTTCAAAACAAAAATAAAAGGTAAAATATAAAAAGAAATCATTCAATTAAATTCTAATTTAGCAAAACTACAAATACCCAGTTCATTAACTGCGTTCGTAACTCGGGATGTTAAAGAGAAGAAGACTTTCTATGTTGCAAATGAATATAATGAATACCAAAAACTCTCATACGATGTCTACACTTGAAAACGTGTAAATGTTTCGCATGGGAATAATAAGGCTGCTCGTCTTCCGCTATCCACTGCTGACAGGAGAGAGTTGTGAAAGAATATTTATAGAAATATTGGAAAAAGTATGATGATAAGAATAGCTTCAGAGTTTATTCACACCATGCGTACACTCGTCTCATGTACCCAGTAACGCATTAGAAGGCAGAGGAAAATGAAAGACAACATGAAATACTAGACTAATTAATTTAATCTACACCATACATTTTTTTAAAAGTTTTATTTATTTATTATACAGTATATAAGTCATCATTTTATTACTGCATCATTTCTTCGACTGAATACCAAAGCCCACCGTATTAAGTGACTGACTATTTAAATTTATTTATATTGCCAGCTTTCGCACTGAAATTACTTAGATAAAGGGGCACTGATCCAGAGGTATCTCCAGCTGGTCAGCACAACCCAATTTAAGAATTCCCCCCAAAAATATACATAATGTATGTTCTTTTTCTCCCCTTTATTGTAAGTTTATTTTACTAAAATACCTGCCTAACCTGTTCTTAAACATGTTTCCCGAAGTGCTTGTTACGAACGCCGCGGGAAGGGTATTCCACTTTTCGATTATCTTGTTCACACGTGATAAAATTTTTCACACTGTTCATTTCAAATCTTTTACTCTTATTTCTAAAACCGTTGTCTCTCGTAATGTTCCTATCGTCTAGGTCAAAGAAAAAGGTTCATAATTTACGTTGTCAAAACTATACACGTATACTGAAACCTGAACTATGAGTGTTCACACTGCGTCCAAACCTTAACAAGTCTACAAACCTTTCCGACACGCTATCTTCTACCAGCTGTCCTAGAAAAAGGAAACGTGCCGATACACTAACGTTATTTCAAATTCTGTTTTAAAAATCTTGAACAGTTCATTTTTCTTTTTCCTTGTGGGTTTGCATCATATATATATATATATAGGGGTGGGGGATGATGAAGGGGTCCAGTGGGTAGTGGGGGGAGGTAAGTAAAAATAGATAGTTAAACATATACTCTATATATGGTGGTGCGAGGATGAAGTCAATGTGGGAGTGGGGGATGGTTCTGATAAAAGAGGGTGAGTAAAAGGATAAAGGAAGAAATATATGTGTATATATATATATATACATATATATATATATATATATATATACACAGGATTTTTCATAACGTGTGGGACGCACTTTCAGGGTGGATTCAGGACCTGAAAACAATGAAAAAAACGCTTATATAAACATATGCCCGAAATCACTTTGTTTCCGAGTTACAGCCCGTTTTGTGTTCCAGCAATTCTTTCCGCAAACTGTTTATAAACACTGCTTGCCGACAATGTTTATGAGTGTGTACGAGACGTATTTTATGTATGGCCTTGCCGATTGTAATGTTTCGTACACTCTATGACATGTTTCAATATCGTTGAGTGTAGAGCCATGAGTCAGTCAGAGGTGCATCGCGGTGTTTCACTGTTCGTATTCGTAACTTCTTATCGTGAATAAGTGCTGTCCAGTGAAAAAAAAACCTTAAAAGTTTTTGTGTTATTCAGTGATAGTGTGCATTTGAAGTGAGAATGGAGGCTCCTCCAACTTTTGAGTTGGAGGAGCGGGTCCTGAATCGCGTGGAGGAACATCCTGGTGTCAGCATCCGAAGGATAGCAGCAGCAGAGGGTGTAAGATACACAACTGTGTGGAGAATTTTACGGGAACAACAGCTTTACCCATATCACATTCAGAGAGTACAAGGCCTTACTGAAGCTGATTTCCCACCACGAGAGGTTTTTTGTACTTGGTTCCTTCAACAATGTGCTCGCAATCCGCTTTTTCTATCCTCCGTATTGTTTTCTGATGAGGCTGCCTTCACAAGAAATGGCGTGATCAATTTTCACAACACTCATCACTGGGCCGAAGAGAATCCGCATGCCATCATCCAGTCAAGACACCAACAACAACTTAGTATCAATGTGTGGGCAGGACTTGTTGCCGACAATTTAGTCGGTCCTTCTGTTTTGCCTGAAAGATTAACAGGAGAATCCTATTCCAATTTTTTAAGAAATGATTTAAGCGATTTACTAGATGAAGTTCCTCTTGGTGTCCGACGTCGTATGTGGTTTATGCATGACGGCGCTCCGCCTCATTTTACTGTAGTTGAGTAGCCAGAGACTATTTAGATGACCATTTCCCTGATAAATGGATACGCCGTGAAGGACTCATTGCGTTGACTGCTCGCTCCCCGGACCTGAATCCACTCGATTTTTACCTGTGGGGTCATCTGAAATCCATCGTTTACATGGCACCCATTGGCAACGTCGAAATGCTTCGCCAACGTGTAGAACAAGGATGCCAGAAAATCCGAGCAATACCTGGAATGTTTGAACGCGTCAGGCAGTCTATGACGAGGCGTGTTCAGGCGTGTATTCAAGCGCAAGGCGGTCATTCTGAGCACTTCCTTTAAAGGTAAGGCAGATACTTGCTGGAACACATAACGGGCTGTAACTCGGAGACAAAGCGATTTCGGGCAGATGTTTATATAAACTTTTGATGCTACTTTAGTATGCGGTCTACCTACGATTGGTTAGGTTTAGTCATGATATTTTCGTTAAAACTAACGAAAATATCATGACTAAACCTAACCAATCGTCAAGGGCGATTGACATCGGGATGTAAACAAGCAATTAGTAAACAAGATAATAAGATATAATTAAAAGGTAGACCGCCGAATCGTAGGTAGACCGCATACTAAAGTAGCACCAAACTTTTTCATTGTTTTCAGGTCCTGAATCCATCCTGAAAGTGCGTCCCACATGTTATGAAACACCCTGTACAAATACGTGTGACATCATTCTATAGGCTTTAGGGCCAACCATAATAATAATAATAATAATAATAATAATAATGTTAATTTACAAGGCGTACAAAAAGTATTCAGAGTGTAACATATAATAACACACACACACACACACACACACACACACACACACACACACACATATATATATATATATATACACACTGTATATATGATAGTGCGGCAGTCAATATACTCCAAAGCATATGTTTTGACACTGTAATACAATGGACAATATAAAACAACATTAACATCACCAACAACAATAATAATATCAGTATTACGATTTATAATTGTTTTTATACGAGTTGATGTGCACATCAGTTGCTACAGGAAGCATACATACATACATATACTGTGTGTGTGTGTGTGTGTTGTATATATATATATATATATATATATATATATATCGTAAAGAACGACGCTTGTATAGGAGAACATTCCGCGCAAGATGAGAAGAGAGAACGAACAAATGAAAAATGAGGTAACCACCCGGGAATCGAACCCGGGATCTTCCGATTGCCGGTCAGATATGATAACCACTACACCATGGTCCTCAATCGATCAGAAGTCGTAATTCCTCTACATACGCGCAGAAACCAATGCCCCGAGGGGGCACCTCCCGCATGCCGTATCTATATATACATTTCAACTGCAAAGAACACGCAGTATAAATAACATTATTTATACTGCGTGTTCTTTGCAGTTGAAATGTATAAATATATATATATATATATATATGTGTGTGTATATATATATATATAAACCATCAGGTACATGCATGTATACCCATAAATATGCACCCGCATACAGTGGCGGACCTACATTTTTGGGACCCTGAAGCTTGAACTGTTATGGGGGCCCCTTCGCAACCAGCAACAATAGGGCAACATCCAATAAGGTTCAAAGGGCCTTGCTGCCCCCGAGAAAATTTTGAAATTTGACCAATTACAGGGGCATTTTGAGGCCATATGAAATGAGTATTAGAGCATATTCTAAGGTCAATATTAAGTACTTCAACCCATTGGCTTATGATTCTATCACTAAAATAGCCTTATTTTAATAACAAACACTTAAAAAAACCATCGATTTTGTTGAAAAATTCACTCATTAAAAAAAAAGTTGCTTCAGGGCCCCTCCTGGATTAGGGACCCTGAAGCTTAAGCTTCATTAGTTTCATAGTAGATCCGCCACTGCCCGCATACATATTACACACATGCCCATTACACATTCAGACAAATAGGATGATAATGCTTTCATATATTTATTGGAGTGGTATCATCTGCATACTGGTATCATGGTAATATAGTAACATGGTAAAAATTTTATAGTGGGCACACTAGGGGCCCTTCGGCTCATCTATTTCGTGACCTGTGAAAGTCCTTTGTATAAAGGAGGAACAGGATAGGTGCCAGTATACTCCCTATGGATACCCTGTGGGAGATTCGTCTTGTCTGTGAGGTAAAAGAGTCCTGTGCTATAAATTGTTAACCAAGTATGAGCTGAACCATCTTAAGGGTAGTCCCATGAAGCCGAAGTGTTCAAGTTTAGGTGTGTCATAAGGTACTGTGTCCAAGGCCTTAACTAGATCAAGTAGGATGATTGAGGATTTTTGTCGTTGAGATTACTATAAAATTCCTCTAATATTGCATCTGTCGCGTCCTTTGTCGTATGTTTACTTAGAAAGCAAAACTGTTGTTTGTGTATGATTTTTTATTTGAATATGAACTTTATTATTTGATTCTACAGGGTGTCCCATAAGTCCGGCATCATAGGAGAAATTCATATTTTTCTCTTTCTACAAACCATAATTGATATGCTCGGGATGCCAATTTCCCGTCCACCATTCTGTTCAGTGACGAGGCTGTTTTTTATGTAAATGGTGAGGTAAATCGACAGAACACCCGCACTGGTCTCAAAACAACCCTCACTGGTATACCTCTTCAAAGGAACAAGGTGCATCTCGGGTGATGGTATGGTGTGGTATTTGGAAGGATCGCATCATAGGCCCCCTCTTTTTCGATGAACATGTCACTGGAGGCACCTACCTACGTATGCTCAAGGAAGAAGCATTTCCAAGTGTCTTGAACGAAGAAGGAAATTTCGTAACATGGTTCCAGCAAGACGGCGCTCCTGCACATTACAGCACCCAAGTAAGGGAATACCTGTACCAACAATTCCCTGGTCATTGGATAGGACGTCGAGGGCCTGTGGAATGGCCAGCTAGAAGCCCGGATCTCACGCCACTAGATTTTTATCTCTGGGGCCACTTGAAAGCGCTGGTATACGCAGAGAAAATTAGGAGTGTTGAACATTTGCGGCAGCGCATTATTGGGGCATGTAACACCATTACTCCTGACATCATTCACCGTGTGCTTGCTGACTGGGTATCACGTCTGAATTTGTGTATTGAAAACAATGGTGGACATATTGAGCACGTTCTGTAAATAAAAGCTTTTGTTTTGCCTTTTTTTATTATGTTTCCTATGATGCCGGACTTATGGGACACCCTGCATATTACTCTCTCGTATAGTTTACTGACGGGTGGGAGGATGGAAACAGGTCTGTAATTTGAGATGGAAGTTTTATCACCCGATTTATAGATAGGGCATACTCTAGCCTTTTTTTCAGGCAGTCTGGGAAGGCACCATTTTGAATGGATAGGTTTATGAGCTTCGAAAGCGTGGGCGCAATTAAGTTTGCGCATTCTCTGTAAACTTTGCTTGAGATTGTCTCTAGCGTACAACTTTTAATTTTAATTGTTTTACGGCTGTCATTAGATCGTGTGTTGTAGTCGGGGATAGGAAGAAAGAGTGTGGTAACGAAGGACCTAGAGGTACGTATCGAAAGACACACCGTGGGTGGTATTTTAGAATCAAGGTTGGCTTCCACTTAGGTGAAATAATCGTTGAAAGTATTTAAAATATTTATTTTGTCCATTATGGGCCCATTATTTACCAATAGCTTTTCCGGGTCAGAGGGTTTTGTTAGTATTTTATTAATCACTTTGTTAATGAGCTTCCAGTATTATTTGGATCGCCTTTGTATTCTTCGAATTTAAGTTATAGTATTTAGTTTTAGCTTTGTGTATTAATGAATGAAGTCTGTTTCTATAGTAAGTGTAGACTTCCTTTAGAAGGAGACTTTCCTTCACATTTTTTTGGCGGGCATTTTCCCTTGGCCCCTCCTTCCTGCGTAAAAAAATACAAAGCAAATTAATTTAATCACATATATAAAAATGCAAAAAGAAACTATTTTAAGCCAATATATCAAAGTCAAAGCATGGTATTTCGTAATCCCACTTGTTAATGAAGCCCTCAATCTTGACTTAGTTCAGGTTATCTTTTGTTTCTTTGAAAAACAGATCTTGAAACTGTTAACTCATTTCGACCCTGGAATACTGAGAGACAGAATGTCATATTCAAACGCTTAATAATAAAAAAGTCGAGTTAAATGTTGACACCGATAAAAACAATCAACAAAAGCAAGGAAGCAGTTTATAACTTACCTAAACTGGAGGAATCTCCATGTCTAGATATGGAAGCATTCCTGATCAGGTTCCAAAGTGATTTTTCTCTTCAGATGGACAATAACAACACTCCATCAATGAATAAATTTACTGTAGTATGAGAGTTGTAAGGTTTAATCAGGTTCCCATTAGCTAATGTGGTTGCTATATTGTTGTAATACTTATCTGTGAGTTTATAACATTTAAACTTTACTAAAAGAAGGGTAGAAAAAGCATTATTGAATCTTTTGAATTGTCAAGGCTTTACCAAAAAGATGGCTATTGTTCTCTGCATTCTTTCATGAGTCTATCATTTATTTAAAGATCAGAATAAAAACAATATAAGATTCCCCAAATTAGGATCAAAGGAGAGAATGTAAGTTGTTGCTTATTGGTTTGGGTTTAGAATGTGCCACACTTGCTTCACCTATATTTAACTGACTAAAGAAAATAAACTACTTCAACTCTTTTACCCTCATATCCTCCACACCCATCCTAGCTAGAACTACTGAGAGATTACAGAGGCCTGCAATGAGAACTTTGTGAGAGTTGTTTTCTTACTAATAACTTATTTTATATAATTCAACTACGCTGATTTCGAATAAGGTGTCCATTTTTTCTATCACGTAAGGATTTTCTGCAAACTGGAAGGGAAAAAACAACAACATAAATAAATATTATTTATTGCAATTTATATTAGGTACCTATTTCCCTTTGTTATACTAATTACAAATGCAAACAACTTTAAAAAGAAAGAAGACTATTAACGTCAATTACATATTCATCTTTATTTGTCCCGAGTTTTCTTGCGAGATCTATACCTTTTAGTCTCGAATGTACGCGCTGTTCCTTTTCTTTTATGTAATAATTCTCGAGTATCCCGTTTCAACATCCAGCAGTAATCAACTATCATCCTGATGTCCCACCTTCCCTGATATCTCTTCTCCATTTCTTTGATGTGATGTCTTGGTGAAACCGTTCTCCTTGTTCTTCGCTCAGTGTTCCGAGATTCTCAGGGAAGTAATCCAAGTGTGAATGTAAGAAATGTAATTTTAAACTCATATTACAACCCAACTCTTTGAACTTATTTAGCATGTTTACAATGTTTTTGTAATTTGGGTCCTTATTGTTCCCCAAAAATTTGCTGATAACATCCTTAAAAGCAACGCACGCTTCTTTTTCAAGATTGCTCATTGTTCTTTCAAAGTGTTCATCCAAAGTCAGTTTTCTAATTTGGGAACCAACGAAAATTCCTTCTTTCAATTTTGCTTCCGAAAGAGTTGGGAATTTACCACACAGATACTTAAAACAATCTCTATCTTCGTCCAAGGCCTTAACAAATTGCTTCATCGAGCCCAATTTTATGTGAAGCGGAGGTAAAAGGACTTTCTTCGCTTCAACCAAACTTTCACGTTGAATGTTTTTGGACCAGGTGTCAGGTTGACTCTGCGTGGCCATTCCTTTTTATCCAGTGCTCAGTTCTTGCTCGGCTATCCCATTCACACAAAAAACGTGGAAACTTCGTATAACGGTTGTTAACCTAACAACATACAAATCATTTTTAAGTATCCACAAAGTAGCCAACCGTGTTCTCTGTGTTTAACCTTAGCTAGAAGAAGCTCAAGATTTTCGTCCGTTTCCTTCAACTGAACCGAATGAGCCACAGGAAATGATGTATACAAATTACCGTTGTGAAGGAGGACGCTTTTTAGACTTCTTTGGAGGAATCAATGAAAAGTCTCCACTCATTTGGGTCATAGACTGCAGCGCCTAGCTTAAGTATTAGTTCCGAAACATTGTTGCAATGTACCAGTGAATTTTCTTGAGAAAAATATTGGATGAATTCTTTTCCTCGATTTCTGTACCAGTAAAATGACGTCCCGGGAGAAAGCAAGTTCTTTGCACGAAGTCTGGATCCCAAAATCTCTGGAGAATCCTTCGAGAGACACAAATCTCTTACCAAATCATTAAGTTCACTTTGTGTAAACAATTGGGGTTCAACAGATGTTTTGGTTTCAAAACAATCAATATCATCGTTCCCATCGTCATCAGACACCGAATCAGATGAAATTATATCAAGAGTATTTGGTTTAGTACAGTTGTACTCATTGGGCGGTTCGCGAGTCAAATATATATAGCGCATTTGGCTCGCGAACCGCGCGATGAGAACCACTGGTTTAGTAGGTACAGGTATATCAGGTCCATGACCAGCAGGTCTTATAGCAGACTGAAAGTTTGGATAAGAAATTTCCTTTTTATTTTTAGTATTGTAGCCTTGTACGTTACATGAACAAAAATAGCAGTCATTGCTGTGATTTCTAGCGACAAATAAACAAATTTCAAAAGAGAAATATAGTATAATATATAATAAAGAACTATAACCTTGCACGCACTAGACAGACTGACTTATCTTGTGGCTTGTGAATCACTTATATACTTATGGTGCGTTTCTCGAATGTTCTAGAAGACGCTATGGCGTCATTTCTGATCTGAAGCATTATAGGCAGTAGTTTTAAATCAAAATTTAAATTGAGCATATTTAATGAAATTACTTGCATATGTAATATGAAATATGACATTTTATGAAAAATCTTTACGTGATGGCGAAAAATGAATATTATTTTCGGAATCAGCGTGCAAAAATTACTAAATAAGTGACAAAATATTTCGGACAACAAAACCATCGCGGGCCTTTGTTATGAAACAAAGATTTGTTGCTAATTTAACCGAAATATTTATTTCTCGATCATCCAGCAAGCCTCTTCTATTTTACACATTAAGATGGCGAGAAATAGGCAGTATATCCAGGAAACAGTTATAAACATTTGAATTACTGCAGTTACTTTAATATACTACTTTAATATAATTTCTCTCATTACATAAATTCTCAGATCAGATGAGCGAGAACTTTTAATACCAGCCCGGTTCAAATTTATTTCCTAATAATTGACTAAAATTGAGACAAATTGTTCAACCCACATTCAGACTTATTTTTCAGTGTTGGGTACCAATACACATTTTTTGTAATCTTCTTGCTGCATCTAGTGATCAAACACTCATAATTATCTTTTGATTCTCTCTTGAGATAAGCAATAACATCATTCCATCCCATGAATTACCAAGCCAAATTAAAGATCACCAAAAATAACAATGCATTTCTAAAACTTTTACTTTAAAATTACTAGCCTATATACATTATTTCTATGGCACGGCTATAGCTAGTCAGAAGAAATGTCTTCCACATATCTTCGCTAACTTTCATTAAGAGGATATAGGTTCTAGACAGTGTATTCTTTAAAATAATTAAATCAATAGTCATGCTCTGTGAGGAATTTTATGCCTACTACCTAGTTCATTTAAGCTTCCACTGTATTCCAAACTTCTTAAACCAAGAACGAGCTTGGTTGTCCTTACACTGCATACCTTCAAGCATATCTATATCTTCCTGAATGCTATGGTGAGGAGACCAGGATTGAATGCCGTATATTCTAAATAGGGCTTTAATGTAAGAATTGTATAATCTACGGATGGATTTCTTAATTTTGTGGCTAACAGTGCTTTCATTAATGCCTAACATTTTATTTGTCTTGGTTCTTACCTCTAAACAATGTTTAGAAAGCTTTAGTTCATTACTAGCTATAATAACAAGCTCTTCTTTGAACTGACATCTTCTAATCAGTTTCCTTACATCTCGTAACTAAAGATTTTAGTTATTTCTACCAAATGAATGATTTTTATTTTTTTTAACAGTGAATTCCATCTATCACTTACTAGTCTGGGGAAACTAGTCTAAACTATCAACATCTCTTTGCAGTTTATAAGAATTTTCTATATTTGTAACTGGGATGACTAGGGAGCCTACTTTTGTAACATTTGCAAATTTTAAATAGTTTACTTCCCAGTCCTACCTATGAATCATTTAGATACACAATAAAATGTAATGAATCAAACATTGAACCCTGTGGTAACTTCACTTTTCACTTCTGCCACCCAAACTTATGGTCATTTAAAATTATTCTGTTCTGTCTTGTAATAATTTTTTATAACTACTGTAATTCACAACAATGAGTCCCTCATATTCCATGTTTTTTATTAATTAATTTATATATTTAGAAGTCCCTTTTGTGGAACCTTGTCAAATGACTTTCTAAAATCCAGATAAATGATATCTATGTACAGTCCCCTGCAAGAGTTTTTAACTGTTCAACTAGATAATGGACATGATGTAGAGTCCCCCCACAATAGTCGCGTTCCACCCCAATGTAGCCCTTTTTGAGATGTGGTGGCAACGCAGTCCCTCTTTCTCCCCACCCTCACTCACTCCCTCTCCTCCTCCCCCTCTCTGGTGTTGTCATGGTAATATTTTTATTTTTGAAAACCAATGACAGAATAAATATAGTGTATTATTCACTGTAGTTTTGATGGTAATGCTAGGACGACTATGTATTTTATTCATGCATTATTCCTAAATTTAGGGAATAGAGTAGTTAGGCTATTTCACAAACGTGGGATACTTTAAAAGCTTTTAATCATAGGATTTTGATGTGGCCATGTTATAGTTAAAGTGTAAGATAAGTTGTAGTATGGACTTTTCCTCCAGTCAATAACATTTCTGTTTAAAGTCCATGCATCATTAACAAATGATTATACAGAAAAAGATCTATCCATGGAGAGATAATGATAACATAGTTCAATATTTTATTACAAAATAAACATGAATCAAATACATTTAGGAATTTTCTTAAGAACATACAAAACAATGTTGAAATTATAAGGAAGCGACAATTATTCAAGTAAATAAAATATACTGTATATTTACTACATCACAACCATAACATTATTATACACAATTACTCAATACTTGATCCATCCTCCATTATTATTAATGACCTCTCGGAGCCTATTCTATTTGTAACAGATGCCACGTGATTGTAGATGACTTGTGGTTCGTGCGGAAAAGTTCCCACTCCGCTATGGTGTGTTGTCCAGCAAGTGCCGAGATGTCCGCTCCTGCCCAGGCTCCCAAGCGTTAACCACATTTGCGCACACATTCTCAATGGGGTTTAGGTCACACTCCTTGGTGGGCTAGTTCAGCAGTTCGACATCTCGTTGTTCCTGAAACTACCGTCTGATGATCCTGGCCGTATGAACAAGGCAGTTATCCTGTAAATAGAAATTAGCAAAACTTGAGGAGAGTTCACATTTCATTCATACATTTTTGGAGTTACCTAAAGAGGACGCAAAAATAAAAAAATAAATAAATAAAAATAAAGATATATTTACAATTACATTTAAAACTACATTTACTAATGTCCTCCTTTAATCATATTACCTTAAAATATACATTGCTTGACCTTAATTAAGTCATTTTCTTGAAAGCATATTCTGCGTAATAAAAATAATTTAGTTGTATTACTTACCTGCATAAATATAATCTGCTCAGGATGGGGCAAAGCGTATGTCCTTACGGTTGGCAGCATCACCTCCAGTATCTCTAAATACTGGTCGGCTGTAAACCTCCCGTTAATTTCTGCCAGCTCTCCACTGCCTTACAGGTGCACGTTGCAGGTCACGTGTCCACTCCTTGTTACTTCATATATGTGTTGGCGGGCATATCTCATATTGTCTAGATTGGGCCGTCCAAGTTGCGTCACTGCCATATACGAGCTGTAAGTCGTTTCCTTTTTACCCTACTTTAACCAATTTCTTATATTTAGGTATACCATAATAACTGAGATTATCGTGATTTTTTTTTCACTAATGCAAGAAGTGTCCCTTTCCTTTTCTGTATAAATTATAATCGATTGCAACAATTTTACTGTTACATACTTTGTATAACAATCATTAATCGTATTACTCTTTTCTTTATTTAAGAATATTATCTATTTTATACGTTGCATTGGAAAATGATGGAAAGCATATGTGATAACGGTATATAGAGCAGTGTTTCAAGGATAAAAAATAAAGTGTTGGAGTACTTACACACACACACACACACACACACACACACACACGATATCACCTCTCGTTCTGACGGACGGGATGCTACCCTGTTCCCCCTCCCCCTCCTCATATCCCCATCTCTACTTTCCTTCTGCTTCTACCTCTCCCACCACTGCGTTGCTGCCACATCTCGGAGACGGCTATACAGGGGTGAAGCGCGACTATTGCAGGGGACTGTACATCATGTCCATTATCCAGCTGAACAATTAAAAACTCTAAAAGCACTAAGAGATTAAACAGCTAAACAAAGTCTACCCAAGCTAATTCCATGTTGGGTACTTGACATAAGATTAAACTCTTCCAGATGTTCTTGAAGATCGTTCTTTATAGCTTTATAGCTTTTTCTTGTATGTTTCCGACCAGCTTTGTTAAACTAACACCCTGGTAATTTATAGACCTAATAAGCAAAACAGCTAATGTCTCAGATAAGTTTTCCTTCCCCCTCTCTGAGAATCCTGCTTAAATATTATCAGATCCAGCAGCTTTATTTGGTTTCATTGTATTAATCCTTTGTCTAACCTCATACTCCTTTATTTGAATCTTATTAAGAATGGTTGCGTTTACATCTTCTAAAAATACAAAATCAGAATTATTCGAGTTTTCTTCTGTAAAAATAATTAAAATAATCATAAAAATTATGAAAAATCTTAATTTCAAGTAAAGATCACTAGACAATAGCTAGTTTAACTTATTACAATTAAGACCTGGTTAAATAGGTATATACTATTTACAGCTTATGAAATACATCTTTCATTCATGAAAGCAGCTAGTTATTAAAAACAGCTAAGATTTACACAAATTACAAGTTGTTTTTCATTCATAACTTTAACAAACCAGCTGTAAAGAGAGAAAATTTATTCTGGCAATACTCTGGTATCATCTCACGGTTTACTCCCATTCTACGTCATTCCACTTCTCATCCACTACTTTTCCACTTTGGCCCAGGTTAGTTTAACTTAGGTTTGGTTAGGTTAGGCCAGGCTAATGTTATGTTATGTTTGGTTAAATTAAGTTAGTAAATATTAGCTATTCCCATTAGGCTCCTTTGCTGCGAATTGAATGGGAATGACATTCAGTGGGCAATAATCTCAGCCCATTCAATGTCATTCCCATTTCATTCCGCTCCCAAGAGTGGGAGTGGGAATTTCAAAGTAGGCATTTTCAAATTTGTCTAGTCTCAATTCGTGCCATTCTCATTCTTATCCACGGATTTCTAACTTTGGCTCGAATTAGGTTAGGTTAGGTTTGGTTACATGAAGTTAGGTTAAGAAATATTACTCATTTCCACTTGACACCTTTACCGACCTTCTGCGAATGGAAGGGGTGCAACATTGTTTCGCAAATGAAGAAACTTCTCTAAAATATAGGGTGTCCAGATCTGCGCTTGGAAAAACCGGAACAGGGGCGGATCTATGCCCTATTAGCCTATAGGCTTATTTTGAAAGCACTTTTTAACAGAGTAAATGAATACTAAATATAATAATATACACCTTAGTCATATATAATATAATATATATATATATATATATATATACAGGGTGGGCGGAAAGTAGCTCCCTATTTTGGATTGGTAAAAAAATACGTATATTATCCATTTATTTCAGAAAATAATATGAAAAGGTAGGCATACATGGTAGGTTTTCTCTAAAATTCAATGTGGGCTCCAACTCTTTCCACCAGCTTCTGGAGCCACCAGGAATGGCGTCCACTGACTTTAGCAGGAACTCCAGCGGGATGAAGGACATGACTTCCCAAATTCGGTCCTCCAGTTCTTCCAATGTCCTCGGTTTGGTGCGGTAGACTTCTTCCTTTACCCACCCCCAAAGAAAGAAGTCGCACGGTGTCAAGTCGGGGCTCCTGGCTGGACATTGATGTGGACCACGACGACCCATCCAACAGCGGAAGTGGGCATCCAGCCACTCACGGACAACAAGAGCGAAGTGAGGGGGGCGCCATCTTGCATAAATATCAGATCGTCGATGTTCTCCCATGTGCTGACAACCGGCCAGACCTCGTTTCGCAACATAGCAAGGTACCGCTCAGCATTCATGGTGTTGCGCAGAAGGAACGGGCCACAACCTGATCTAGGTCATACCACACCACACCGTTACACTGAACCGATTCTGCCGTTTTTCAGCGGTAACCGTGCGACTTCTTTCTTTGGGGGTGGGCAAAGGAAGAAGTCTACCGCACCAAACCGAGGACATTGGAAGAACTGGAGGACCGAATTCGGGAAGTCATGTCCTCCATCCAGCCGGAGTTCCTGCTAAAGTCAGTGGACGCCATTCCTGGGCGGCTCCAGAAGCTGGTGGAAAGAGTTGGAGCCCACATTGAATTTTAGAGAAAACCTACCATGTATGCCTACCTTTTCAATTATTTCTTCTGAAATAAATGGATAATATACGTATTTTTTTACCAATCCAAAATAGGAGCTACTTTCCGCCCACCTGTATATATTTATATATATTTATATATCTATTAATATATATATTATATATATATATATATATATATATATATTAGGGTGTCACTTAAATGCAAAGTTTGAAATTTTCATGCTGACACCCCGCGAATCTATTCCATTGGTAAAAAAAACATGGTGACTGAAAAATCTTTTTATTTGAATAACTATAAAAGGTCGCCCCCGCCTTCCAAAGTTTAATGCTTGCTCGGCGTCTCCATAATCGTTCATTAGATATCTATATATCTCTATATATGTGTGTGTGTGTATCTGTGTGTGTCTGAATATCTGAGAAATAAAGTGAACAATACTTAACGATTCACCGTTTCTCATTTCAGCTACGTGATTTCTGGTGATGGAAACCCGGAAGTGTATATACCTATTAGGGGCAGTGGTTGATGAGGTGAAAGGATGCAAGCTTCCTTCCTACAGGCAAGCATTCGGTTACTTCCTTTACCTTCACCATGAAAATAAAATGACAATACGTGACGCGTTGAGGAAGTCACTTCGAGCAGTGATGTCCTTCTGGGAGAAAGCTTACATTCCAACCAGACTCGAGACACACTGCGTCAGCAAACTGGATAAAGTCTTCGAGGAGTGGAAAGGACTCAAAAAACACGCCTCAAGGACGAGCGATTCACACAAGACGAAAGAAAAAGAATTCATTGAACGCCTCGATCGTCTCTTTGACACCGCCCACGCTGATTGTGAGAAATTGGTCAAGTACCCAGAGGATTGGGAGTTCCTTCAGCAGCAGCGCCAGAAAGGACGTCCAGGTTCAATGGCAGGTTTGGACATGACCCATCAGCGCCAAGTCAAAGATTGTACTCGACGTCGGGAGGAAGAGGAGAAACGAAGAAAGCGATCAGCAGCTGAAATGGAGGCAGTATCCAACGAAGCGGTTTTGGAGTCCTCATCCTCCAGCTCAGATGATAGCGAAGAAAAAGGAGCATGTGGTGGTTCGTTAGCGTCTAAACAAAGAGCAACGAAGAACATCATGACATCGGAATTGGCGGCAGCGCTTGATCGCACGCAACTCTCGTCAAGAAAGGCCACATATCTGCTGTTTGAGGCAGCTTCCAGCTTAGGGCATGATGCTAGCGACTATAACATCAATCGTGGATCTATTCATCGTCAGCGTGAAAAATTCCGTACCCTTAAGGCTCGGCAACTGAAGAGCGAGTTCCAAGGCAATAGTCCGTTGACTGTTCACTGGGACGGAAAACTCATGCAAGATCTGACGTCACGAAAATATGTTGACCGCTTACCTATTCTTGTATCTGGCTCCGGGACAGAGCAGCTCCTCGGGGTGCCAAAACTTCTGTCAGGAACCGCGCTGGCACAAACAAATGCCATCATAGATTGCCTGAATGAATGGGGAGTGACCGATCATGTCAAATCTATGTGTTTCGACACAACCGCGACAAACACAGGCCACCGTGGAGGAACTTGTGTTCTTCTGGAAGAAAAAGTTGGACGTGACCTGTTACACTGCGCGTGCAGACACCATGTACTGGAGTTGGTGCTACAGGCGGCATTCGCAGCATCGCTAGATTCAGTATCTACCGGTCCAGAAATTCTGCTTTTCAAGCGCTTCCATGATTATTGGACCCGCATTGACCAGCAACAGTTCCAAACTGCGGACACAGATGCGTTCACCAAAGCAGCTATTTTTAAGCATAGAACGGAGCTCATTGAGTTTGCAAAATCACAAGCACTTCAAGTTCGTGATGACTATCAGGAATTCCTCGATCTTTCCGTCATCTTTCTTGGAGTTCCATACAAGGGACTAAACTTCCGCGCCCCTGGTGCTATGCACCGGGCGAGATGGATGGCTAAGGGGCTCTATGCCATCAAGATCTGGCTCTTCCGAAGACAGTTTAAACTGACGAACACTGAGGAACGCGGAATTCGAGATATCTGCCTCTTTTCTGTTCTAGTTTACATGAAAGCGTGGGCAACAGCTCATCTGTCCATCGAAGCTCCGCTGAATGATTGGGAATTGATGAGGACGCTCCTTCGATACCCGCACAAGAAGATCTCTGATGGTACCACCAAGAAGCTGTCTGCGCACCTGTGGTACCATTCGGAGGAGGCAGTGGGTCTGGCGTTCTTTGATGAGAGGATATCGATGGAAGTGAAGTGCAGCATGGTTGCAGCGTTAGATCAAGAAGCCCCTCACATGCCGCCAAAACGACCTTTGGTTCTTGATACTATGTTCCTCAGTGACAGCAAAGGACTGGAGCAACTGATCACAAAGAACACCCGAGGATTCTTCTCAAAACTTCAGTTGCCAGATTGCTTTCTGCTCCACCATCCCAGTTCATGGACGTCAAACTCTGAATACGTGCAAGCTCGGGATGTGGTCTCCAAACTTGCAGTGGTGAACGACAGAGCAGAACGGGCCGTGGCTCTGGTGAAGGAGCTGAACGGAAAGTTGACAGTGAAAGAAGAACAGCTCCAGTTCCTCGTTCAAGTTGTCACTGACCACAGAAAGCAACACCCAGCTCCGAACAAATCAGCATTAGTGAGGACGCGAAAGAACTAATCACTGATCAGCGTATGAGCACCAATTATTCTGCTACTGTATATGTATTTTATTTCTCAAAGTTTTGCTTTTGTTGCTTCTCCATTTTGTACCATTATTCGCCAAATTATGTCTTCTATTTTGATTATATAATAAACTGTTTGTATTCTTTGCGTTTTTAAGTGTCTTACTTTCGTTATTTCACCAAATTGCCTTGTTTTTTATTATCTGGTTCGGCCCAAGCTGTGAACACTGAACAGCTTGTTGACGTCAACAAATGGGTCTTGTTTTCAGTGACGAGGGCGACCTTTAAATGATGACCAATCAGGACCAAATTTCTTTTCCGTATGTTTTACACCAAATGGAACAATTTTAGGGGGTGTCATAGGAAAATATCCATCGTTTAATTTTCCCCTATTACCTAGTGACACCCTAATAATATATATATATACTGTCATTGTATTAATAATATTTGTCATATGGACTATAGTCTGCGGATCACCTTAAGATCAGGGCCCCCAGCCTTTTTTAGTTAGTTTATAAGGTTAACTAACAAAAATATCACGACCTAACCTAACCAATCGTGAAGGGCGTACAGTTGACCAAACGAATGGTTAGGTTAGGTCGTGATATTTTCGTTAGTTAGCCTTATAAGGCTTATAAGGCTAACTAAAGAAGGCTGGGGGCCCTGATCTTCAGATGATCCTAGTCTGCCAATAAACCTTTTCAATTTCATTTTCATATATATATATATATATATATATATATATAAAAGCATTAAATAAAAAGGAAACTAACGATCATTGGCATTGTATTTTGTTGTCTGTATCGCTCTAAACTATTTTGGATTGCAATAAAATTTAGGAATTAAGTTTTCATAGGGTAATTTTAGACTATAAATTATTCTATAACGACTTTACAGTCCGGAAAAAGCAGTAATAATATTCTCTGAAGGAAATGCAAGTGAACGCAATAAGCATGCAAAAAATGTTACCAAAAATTTGTCAGAAATATGTAAAAAGAAAAACAAAAGCACAACGGATTGTTAAAGAATCTACTGTACAAATAATAGTTAAAAACAACTTTCTACATATGAGAACGGAGTAACGGGTAAAATATTTACAAAAAAATATGTAAAAAAGTGTTTAAAGAGAGAGAGAGAGAGAGAGAGAGAGAGAGAGAGAGGATTCATTTGAATAGAGCAAAACGAGGAATGCACGGTTCAAAATGAAAAACAAGACACCCATATACTATTAAAACTAAAGTTGCTAGCCTTCCCCCTCAAGTGGATTTTCATTTATTTATTTATTTCTTATACGGGCAATTGAAATTTCCCTTTTTCAGAGGGGATTAATTGGGGCTCTAAAAGCCATTTGGAGACACGAAGGTCTCGTTGCATTTGTAATCGAACGGGAGAACTGAAGCTCAAAGGAATCGTGGAGGGAGAAACATTCACGGGACTGCGTTCAGTTAAGTAAAAGGTTCGATAAGGCGGTTGTATCGTTCCAATAAACGATCAGAAAGGGAGATCATATCTCTTTATAACTCCCCTATATAGTGACCATTCCCTCCGTTATACTTCTAGTATTAAAAAGAATTGACCTTACTGGGTTCAATGTGAGATAATTGCTATTTCTGTATTCATTTTGTGAAATATTAGAGCTACAGTATATAAGTTTTCTCTCTCTCCTCTCTCTCTCTCTCTCTCTCTCAGAATCTCGGAATCAGAACTGGAACAAAAATTTATGAAATGTACGTACTGTAGTCTACACTCGTACTTTAGCAATTTGTGACTGGAAGTATTTGGCTAGATTTTCATTTTTTTTTTTGCTTTTTGCTGCTTTTAATGGTTTACTCTTACTCAACGTCATTCTCATTTCATTCCACGCCCAAAAGTGAGAAAGCCGAGAATGAGAACTTCGAACGAGATATTTTCAAATAGATTTATTCCCAATTCATGCCATTTTCATTCTTATCCAGTACTTTCACACTTTGGTCAAGGTTAGGTTAACTTAGGTTACGATTCGTTAGGCTAGTCTAAGGTTAGGTTGGAAAATATTAGCCATTCCAATTTGGCGCCTTTTCCGCGAGTGGAAATGTAGTGACATCGTTTTTCAAATCAAGAAACACTTTTCTCAAATATGGATTTTCACGTTTGTGCATTTGCGAACCACGGATGGGAACCATTGAGTGGGAAGTAATTGCTTTTAACAGATTCATGTGCAAAAAAAAAAAGTAAATATATAAATATATATACAGGGCTATTTAAGATGATTCATCCGATTTCAACTGAGAATACTTCCGTACCTATCAACCGTGCATCAACTGGGCATACACCACATGAAAGAGGAAATCTCCGAGTTTTACAAGATCACCGCGAGAGGGCTCCAAAGTCACGCCGTGGCCTAGCCTAGCAACAAACAGTCAGTGTGAAAATGGCGTCCGCACAGCAGAAGGCGTTTTGTGTGTTGCAGTTTTCGAGCTGTAAATCGGTAGTCACAGTGCAGCGTGAGTTTCGTCGACGTTACAGAACAGATCCACCGGGTGCTCAGAGCATCCGTCGGTGGTATCGGTGGTATCGGCAGTTATCGGCACTGTGACTACCGATTTACAGCTCGAAAACTGCAACACACAAAACGCCTTCTGCTGTGCGGACGCCATTTTCACACTGACTGTTTGTTGCTAGGCTAGGCCACGGCGTGACTTTGGAGCCCTCTCGCGGTGATCTTGTAAAACTTGGGGATTTCCTCTTTCATGTGGTGTATGCCCAGTTGATGCACGGTTGATAGGTACGGAAGTATTCTCAGTTGAAATCGGATGAATCATTTTAAATAGCCCTGTATATATATATATATATATATATATATATATATATATATATATATATATATATATATATATATATATATATATATATATAGGTTAGAAATGTTTGTATCTAAAACTTATAATATCATAGTTACCAGTATCTCCTTCAATCACATGAAACAAAACATTTCATTTGTCTTCACAAATGAGATGGATGTAAGATGGATGTAAGCATATATATATATATATATATATATATATATATGCTTTATCGTGTCTATCGTGTCTGTGACGATGTCTGGGAAGAAGCGATCTGCACCTACTGGCCCTGAAACAAAGGCTGGCGGAAAGAGAAAGCTTATGAGACTGGAATTCACTGTTCTTAAATGCAATGCTGCCGGTGAGCCCGCCAGTAAGATCGCCAAAGAATATGGCTTGAATGAGTCAACAATATGGAATTTTAAGGAGTCCGAAACAAGCCAAAGGAAATCCTTCTCCACGCCGACACCCCGAAGAAGGTGAAGACGGTGAAGGCGTTGAAGCATAACCGTGTGGAGAAGGCCCTCGTCAACTTGGTCAACGATCACGTGCATTAGCGGATTTACGAAGGGGGCGGGGGGCGGCCGCCCCCATTTGGTCAATTTGGCGCCCCTTTTTGTCAATTTGGCGCCCCGTTTCGTCAATCTTGGCGCCCCTTCCAAATGCTTTAATTTTTATAATAATTGTTTTTAATTTCTAAAAGCAAGAAAGTACATACTTTTTTAAATTATAAAAATATCAACACCACCCTTGTAAATACATGGTAATTTACCTTTCAATTTTATTTTTAAAAACTGTATAAAAGTAATATTTCCCTTCGTATACTCAATTAAATTATGCTTTCCAGATTTACATATTCATTTATTAATGGTTGTAAGCATTTGTAGACACAAGGTTAATGTGCTTGTAAACCCTTTGCGTAGTACTAGTAGTATGGGCGCAAAAGGAGAGAGTGCAATGCAAGTGAAAATGTTGATCAATGTTGCAAGAGTAACAACCCCCCCCCCCTTTGGCACCAGTTCCCGTGCCAACCCCAAGGGGGAGTGAGTTGTTGCAAGAGCAACAAGGGTTCTGCAACTTGGAGGAGGAGTTATCCCCCAAGAGAAAGAGAGAGGAGAAAGAGAGAGGAAGAGAGGTGTTCGGTTGACAGGAGCCAAGCGCATATTAAGACTTCAGCCGAGCGGACGTTGTCTTATAGGACCCTAATCAGCCAGTCGGCTTAATCAGCCAGTGCCGCCAGGCATTATCACCAGGTGGGCACAGTGTATACTTCGTTTTGGCACGTACAAACCCGTCTATACCCCCATTAAATATTACGCACACACGATTATATGCGTCGGGTGCGAGACCCGGTGGCGGCGCGTCCTTCCACGGTAGGTAGCCAGGGTAACCTAATGATCCGTGTTAAACTGTAGGACTAAGTTGGAGTGTAAACATCATTTCATGAATGGTAGATAAATGGGTAAGCAGTTTCCATCTCGTTCTCTCGCTCTCCCCCTCTCTCCCTCTCGCTCTCTCTCTCCCTCTCGCCCTCTCGCTCTCTTCCTCCATCTCTCTCTCGCTCTCTCTCCTTCCCTATCGCGCGCTCTCTTTTATATATATATATATATATATATACATATACACACACATCCCCGTTAAAAAGTAGGTCTAGGTTGGAGTGAAAAGATTGACATCATTCAGAATGAACAATTCTGGCGGAAGCAATCGAAGCGTTAACAAAGAAAGCCTATATATGTACAGTTCCGGAAATAAGTTCATCTAAAATAATTCTGAAAACTATAAAAAATTAGTAAAAGAAGTGTGCGCCAAATTTATAATTAACAATCACGTGAAATTGCATTAATTAACTCAACCTCTCCCAATTCTGATAACACTAGTATGCATCAATTTTGCTGTCAAGGGTTTTGTAAGTGATTCTTATAGAGTTTTTCATGCTGATTTCGAATCTGCAATCCGTTTTTCTCAATCAGCTCAGGTTATCCGGCTATGGCCTCATAAGTAAAATAGAATTTTTCGTGATTTTGTCAAAACGGAATTGGAACAGTAACATCTATCATCACTTGTTTCACTTGTATAATATCTTTTTTTACTTTTCAGGCATATAGATAAAATATTTCATAATGAATAGAGCGTGTAAAAATGATCCCAATAGATTCTGCTACATATGTGGGACGGTTACCATGCCAAATAACCAGTCCCAAATCACTAAATTTGTGAAGACAATGTATAGAGCATACTTTGGAATTAAGCTAGGGGACCAGGACAAAAATTTCGCCCCTCATATGTGCTGCAAGACGTGCATTGAAAATTTGAGAAAATGGAGCAAAGGCAGAGCGAAATCTTTGCCTTTTGGAATTCCCATGATTTGGAGAGAAGGAAAGGATCACGTGACAGATTGCTATTTCTGTATGACAAACCTCCAAGGTGGGCTTATAAATTTATTTTTCTTAAATATTTTGAAATCCTCGTATGAAACTTGACATAATATTCACCATAATGTAATATTCACCATATATAGCATAATATTCACCATAATGGTAATCATACATTTACATATACATATTGTTATAGAAAATACATTTACACATACATATTGTTATACAAGTTACATTTACATATACAATGATTGTATATTTTCTTTCTTTTTCATTCATATTGTCCCCGAAGGGACAATATGAATGAAAAAGAAAGAAAATATACAGACTCCATCGACCTATTTCATATCTTACAGACCGCAGCCTTCCCTCACGAGCCGCCACTGTCTGAATGCTTCTTCTATTTCATATGCAAGTTTCATATCCATGTTTCTGTGTTTCTATTTTCAGGAGTTAACAAGAAGAATAAACACATTGTTGTATACCCTGACATTCCTTCTGCTATGAGACCTGTACCCCATGGTCCTGGAATTCCAATACCCGACCCACCTCAAACCCTGGACTTCGATGATTCTGATGATGAATCAATGACCAATGCCAATGACCAGTCCCAGTCGTATATACACCTCAAAATACCGCTTCAAATGAGCCGAGGCCTCTCAACCAGGCCAAACTTAATGATCTTACCAGGGATTTAGGACTTTCCAAATTAGCTGCCGAGATCTTGGGCTCACGACTTCGAGAGGACAACTTGCTGGCTCCGGGAACAACATTCTCCTGGTATAGGAAACGAGAGGAAGAATTCCGCAAGTTTTTTGCAGTGCACGAAAATACCTCTTCCTTAGTGTACTGCTGCAATGTTGAGGGGCTAATCGAATCCTTGGGCCTGCCATATAACGCATCAGAATGGAGGCTATTTATAGACTCGTCTAAACGAAGTTTGAAAGCAGTACTTCTCAACATTGGGAATAGGGTTGCAACAGTCCCTGTAGCACATTCCGTACAACTTACTGAGAGCTACGATAACATGAAAATTTTAATGGATGCTCTCGTATACGACCAACATAACTGGAGGATCTGTGGAGATTTGAAGGTAATACTAATATCATAAGTAAACTATTGCTATTGACTATGTTGTTTTCCCCACAGAAGTGATACAGTCCAATGCATAGATTTTTTTATCTGATAGAACAAATTCTCTAAATTCTTTAAATATTTTCATTTTTTTCAGATTGTGGCATTTGTATTGGGAATGCAAGGGGGATACACGAAATACCCATGTTTCCTCTGCAAATGGGATAGCCGAGCGGATGAGAAGCACTATGCACAGCGTGAATGGGCATCCAGAGAGAATTTTGAACCTGGGTCGCATAATGTCGTTTCAGTGCCCCTTGTACCACCAACAACAATTTTACTCCCACCACTTCATATTAAGCTGGGCTTGATGAAAAATTTCATCAAATCAATGAATAAGGAGGGTTCAGCATTCCGATATCTCGAGAGTAAATTTCCTCATATATCTGATGCTAAACTAAATGCTGGGGTTTTTGATGGTCCTCAAATTCGAACTTTGATCAAGGATACTCAGTTCGAAAACGCAATGACTCCAACTGAGAAGAATGCCTGGCAGGCATTCAAATCAGTTGTCACTGATTTTCTTGGCAAGCGTAGAAGTCCAGAATA
Source organism: Bathynomus jamesi (assembly GCA_023014485.1). Taxonomy (NCBI): domain Eukaryota; kingdom Metazoa; phylum Arthropoda; class Malacostraca; order Isopoda; family Cirolanidae; genus Bathynomus; species Bathynomus jamesi. Next base: position 455,730 of record JAJOZX010000056.1, on the reverse strand, counting down.
CGAGTCCGTTGTCGAAAACTTGATGGAAGCTTTCAAAGCTCATGGGTCGCGCATGTCCATAAAAATGCACTTTTTGTGGTCCCACTTGGACTATTTTCCTGAAAATTGCGGAGATTATAGTGAGGAACAGGGTGAACTATTTCACCAAGATATCAAAATAATGGAAGAGAGGTACCAGGGAAACTGGGATATCAATATGCTGGCGGACTATTGCTAGTGTTTGAAGCGAGACGTGCCCGAAGAAAAACACAGACGGAAAGCCAAAAAAACTTCCTTCCTCAATAAACTTTTTTCCATATTCATTGTATGAATAAAAGTATTTATTCACACAATGTTTTCATTTTTCACGAGTGTTCTTATAATATTACTCGTATCTACAGTGTTTAAGCTAAAAAAATCAATAAATTTGGGGATAAAATTGGACTTATAATAAATGGCCAATAGAGAAAAAACCTGACCTGATTGAGGAAAACCAATGTCATTTTCGAATTCAGCATGGTCGAATTATATAATATGAGTTGAAAAAACCCTCACAGCAGACAAAAAAATTTCATATGCATACCAGTGTAATTCGCGTAGGATGGTTATGGTGCACCTGACCCAGTGCCGGCCTTAGGGGTGTGCGAACCGTGCGGTTGCACAGGGCCCGCAACTTAGGGGGGCCCGAAAATTTCACAGAAATTTACCATCGACGTCAGAGTGCCAAAATTGGTGTAAATTAATGTAATTTATTTTTTATCCTAATTAAATTGAATTATCCTATTCCTAATTAAATATCCTAAGGCCGGCGCTGGTTGAAACCTCTTATGATAGTTTAAATATTTGATAATAATAAAGTAATAAGTAGTAATAATAGTAAAGGCTGTTGGTCTGTTGGTATTCTGTTACAGGTGCACTTGTATAGTTAAATTTTACTTCTTGTACTTGTTAACAATCTACTAAAATAAAATGATTAGCAATGAAAAACAATTTGACTTGTGTCATGGGGGGCCCGTACAGTATACTCTGCACAGGGCCCGAAATATCCTAAGGCCGGCGCTGCCTGACCTCTGATCTCAATACTATTTCTGACGGGCACAGAAAGAATTGTGGCTTTCAATGTCTCAAAAACTCAGTTCCTTCATCTGTCTCGTCATAATCTTCTCCACGACTATCCTTACCTTCAACAATACACAACTCAATCCTTCCTCTTCTCTTAACATTCTTGGAGTTTCCTTTTCTCCTGAGCTTTCCGACAAAGATAACATATACTCTCTTTCCAAAGCAGCTTCTAAGAGGTTAGGTGTACTGTATCGTCTTTGCAGTTTCTTCAACCCCACTCAGTTGCTGTTTCTATACAGGGTCTTCTCTGGCCCTGTATGTAGTACGTTTCTCAAGTGTCGGGTAGCTCAACCCACACAACTCTACTTAACTGGATTGAATCAAAGGTTTTTCGTCTCATCAATTCTCTGCCTTTTACTGACTGTCTTCAACCCCTTTCTCTTCACTGCAATGTTGCCTCACTCTCTCTTTCCTATCACTATTATAATGGACACTGCTCTTCTGAACTCTCCAACTGCATGTGTCTTCCTTTAAGGAGACACGCAGTACCAGACTTTCAACAAATTCTCATTCAGATAGCGAAATGGTTACATGTGCCGAATGAATCGTTAAAATATAATGTAATAAATTCTCAAGAATCTCTCTCTCTCTCTCTCTCTCTCTCTCTCTCTCTCTCTCTCTCTCTCTCTCTCTCTCTCAGGTCGTACATAAATTTATCATCATTACTATTATTATTCATTCTCTTCACCGATAACTTTTCACAACATCCTCAAGATCAGCTGCTTCAGTTCAAGTGACACACACACACACACACACACACACACACACATACACACCAACGAACAGTTTTCATTGAGGGCAACCTCCCATACTTGTGGGAGACAGTCCAAATTTTAATAAAAGTTTGTGAATGCAGGTAAACAACGCATTCTTAATTCATTGTAAATACCATTTTTGCTCTTGACATTCTGTTTTTTCATACAAGAGTCATATATCTCTTATAAATCTTCATCAATTTTTTTTAATATATGAATGATAAATTAACAGCCTATTTTCAGGTTTTTTTAGTTTTGTAAATTCACAATACTTTGTAACCTAACCTAGACTTATGCAGGTTTAGGGTCATAAGATAAAAATTCTTTGGTCAAATTTTCCACAAAGGTCATGTAGCAAAAAGTCTTTGGTCAAATTTTCCAAATGCCCTGTTATAACTTGTACACTTTAAATAGAGGCTAGGATTTGTTTGCTTTTATCCATTAGTTTGGGGCTTAATTCCGTCCTTACTTCATTTAATGTACAGAATTTGGCTTCTTTAGGGTGAATTTGTCTGTGGCTAATGTTAGGCCTCAAATTTTAAGGGCCTATTCAAATTTCCCTTACAACAGCATTTCCATACTTCTTGGCTCCCAACAGCCTTCCCAGCTTCATGAATTTTTACAGGTCTTTCTAGGCTATTCCTGATCAAAATAAGAATCAAACCAGCCCAAATACATACTATATTGTATTCTATAATACAATAATTGTAAACCCCCCCCCCCCCAGCTGTTTACAAGATTTCTTTTTGGTTAAAAAATTCATAAATTCTTTCTTAAAGATAACCTTCATCAGACATATTGCATGTATAGTCACAATCAGTGATGTAGTCGAGACCACCATGGCCGAGACCGAGACCAGAGAAAACAGGTCTCGAGTCCTACATCACTGGTCACATTAAACACTTTACACTCAGGACAATCTTCCGTACAGACACTCACCAACCCAATTTCACTTAAATTCCTCAATTTATTAAAGTACAAGCAGCTTTAGTACAACTGCATTTTACATCATTGGCAAAGAAGTTTATTTAACCTCATTACAGTAGCTTCCTACACAATAACCCACTTTTTTCTCACTACATGAAACAATTAATCCAACAATATGCACATTAAACAACAGAGAAGAGAGCAAGGAGTCTTACCTCACTCGTCATTATCCCTCGTCATTGTCATTTCGAATTACTTTCATTTCAAAATGTCAGCCGCATGTTCCGTGTCAGCTGCCGGCTACCTTATATAGAATTTAGAATATCAGCATAAAGCAGTAGAAATGAATACAAATTAAGTAAAATAACGAAGCTAAATAATAAATTAAATAAATCACATCATCGTATGAGCCTTATGAAAATTAAGGGTGGGTTTCTACAGAAAGAAAATAATATACTGTAAGTTCTTGTTTGATTTTATTAAAATTCAGTTAAAGTATTTTCTCAAACGTCCTGGAAATAATGAACGAGGTCTTCGTTTCCTCAGTTTATTGTTAAGGTGTTCCCACACGCGTACCTCATGGTTTGCCTCAAATTTTCTGAACACCCAACAAAGCGCTTGCAGCCTCTTTTGTCTCTATCCCGACCTGGAGGTTTAAAACGTGTAGTGGGTATAATGGCAATAAATAAATGTCAATAAATGGAATAATGGGAAAAAATTGGAGCTCAAGGATCAATGGGTATTCATTTAGTAAAAGGAAACGTCCCATTTGTGCATTTAATACCTTTACATAAATCATCATTTTTATTTCAATATCTCTCCATTTACTCACACCAGTTTGAAATATTTTAATAAAACGTCCGAGTGTATGACGTCTATGCTATTCATTGTTTCATTAAAACAAACATCAACAAAGAAAAAAGTAACAATAATTGTTTTTGAAATAAAAACAAGAGCGAAGAAAAATTTAATTCAGTCGTGTAATTATACTTTTTATGATTGTGGTTACGTAATTATTATTATTATTTATTATTATTATTATTTTAGTAGTAGTAGTAGTGGTAGTAGTAGTAGTAGTAGTAGTTGTAGTAAATGTGAAAGTACTGATCTTGGCTGATTTCTTTAAATCCTACAGAAGAATTTGACTTCTCTAAAAATTTCACTCCTGACCCACAAAGGCAAAGCGTTAAAAGAAATCCAAAACCTGCCATGAACAGTTGGCTAAAGAAGTCCTGCGGTCGAACTCCATGTAAGAGACATGGGTTCAAAACAATTGTTTAACTAGCAAAATTAAATATACCCCGATTTTCCTAAATATCATAGTATTAACACACGTTAAAAGAGACTGGTGAAGTCTGTTAAACCTAAATGGTGAAATGCTGAAATTAAAAGTACCTTAACGTTAAAAAGGAAAGCGCACTTCAAATTTCAAGAAACAAGTAATTTGTCGAATGAAAATACAAGTTCTTGAGAAGGCGAAGCAAAAAACTTATTATAAAAAGTAAGAGCAACTATGAAATCGAATCCGAAGGAATTCTATAAATATACGAGGAATAAAAAAGTAGCTTCGCAGACTCCTGGTCCAGACATAGGCGAAAACAACAAACAAATTTACAATTCTTCTCTTCCTTGTTTACTAGCGAAAATATGAGCAACATTCCCGCTCCCGTAATCATCCTCAGTGATGATCATTTAAAGCTTCACGATTTTACCATGAGTGAAACTGAAGTACTCTCGGCTAGAGGTAAAATTAGCCCAAATGAAACTCCCGGTCCAGATAAGGTCTACCCAAGGGCACATAAAGAAATGAACTGAGCAATAGTCACTCTTCTCACATATATACTTAATTGAAAATAATAAATCGTTACAGTCTGGAGAAGTTCAGTTCGATTAGAAACTTGCAAACATTACGCCAATATATAAAAGGGGACAAATCGCTTCCAGGAAATTATTGTTCCATTAGTCTGACTTCAGTAGTTGGCAAGCTTATGGAGACGATCATTCGGAACAAAATAGTTAATCACTTAGAAATAAATAAATTAATGAAAGATTCTCAGACACAGTTTTCGAGGTAATTGTTCTTGTCTTACTGATCTACTCAATTTCTTGAATGATATTGTAAATATATATAACGACAGTAAAACAGTAGATATTATATACAGTATTTCGATTTTCAAAAGCCGTTTGATAAAGTGACACATAAAAGATTATTAGCTAAACTTCATTCTCACGGAATTGATGGTAATGTTCTCAAATGAATTAAAAATTGGCCGAGTGGACGTAAACAAAGGGTGGTCATTAATTGCAAAGCGTCTAACTAGAAAAGTGTAATTAGCGGCGTGTCTCAGGGATCAGTTCTGGGACCAGTTCTTTTTATTATTTATATCAATGACATCAACACAGGAATTAAGAGTATAATTTCAAAATTTACGGATGATACCAAACTAGATCAGCGGCAGAGCGTTTACAGATTCAAGAAGATATTAATAAATTACTCGAGTGGGATAAAAATTTGGCAAATAAATTTTAAAATAATATACAGTTGATAAATGTAAAATGTTGCATATCGATAGAAACTATGTTAAAGAAAAGTATTGCTGGGTTTGTAAAATGGTTTGAAATTAGTGGGTAAACATTTTAATTCTAATGAAGCTAAACAGTTTTTCTTCAGTTGTATAGTTAATTTGTGGAATGGAATGACAGCCAGTGTAGTGCTTTAAAATGAGACGAGATGCTTATCCGCCTTAAACCCCCAGTTAGAAGCATTTCTTAGCGCTTAGAAATATTGTAGAATTTTCACTCTGATTCCTTCCTCTTCACTTTGGGATTTTCACTTTATCTTTAAATTTCTTTCCTTCCTTTCAACCTTTTTTCTTTGCTTTTCTTTAAAACTTTTACTTGTCTTTGAATTTTCTTACATCTTTTAACCTTCCTTCTTAAACAGACAGCCTCGTAGGGACCAGCCGGTCTGTTGCTGTTTGGCGTCCTTTGTATTCCGTTGTATTTTTATTCCTACACTGTATACCCAGGTAGCATCCCTGAAATAGTAAACGTCCATTCGGAGGTTTGGCTCCCGAGATATCCCATCAAATTTCCCTTCTCTTCAAATGGGATATCATCTGAGAACTCCAACGCTCTGAAACCACACCAGAGCAGCGCCTCCTTCTACATTTTTTGGCCAAGGGCACATTACTACTTTTACGCTATCCTGACTAGCCTTCCCTCAAGCAGCTCACTTTTAATAATGAAATAAAGGAAGTAGTAAAAGAAAGAAAGAAGGAGTGAGAGGAATGTCTTCCCAAAATAATTTTAAATAGTTATTCGATGGTTTTGACTCCAGAGAATTCCCAGCAAGTTTCCCCTCTCTACCACTGGGGTATCATCTGAAAACTCTCAGTGCTTTGCAACCAAACTCAATCAGCATCTCATATTACATTTAAAACAAAAAGAAAATCGGGCTACCCCCTGTACTAACTAAAAACCACATCCCCAATTTACCCACCCTTTAATGCAAATTTGTGCTACGAAACAACTATCCAACCAATTCTTAAGCATATTATCTGAAGTGCTTCCCACGACTCCCGTGGGTGGGCTATTCCAACTCGTGACTATCTTATAGGTGAAGAACCCTCTCGCAACGTTTTACCCATTTTTTTTAAAACCACTGTTTCTCCTAATGTTCCTATCGTCTAAGTCGGGAACCTGCGGCTCATCGAAGCTTTGGGTTGGGTGACCCACCTAAAGCGTCGATTTTTATTTTTTTATTATGATGCCGCACATCCATCATAATAAAAAAATAAAAATTTCTTTATACACATTTGTGGCTCATTTAAGTGTATTATCATTGTGATGTGGCTCATCCTATTGAAAAGGTTCTTGACGCCTGGTCTAAGTCAAAGAAATTGTCATAATTTAGGTACCAAAATTATTTAAAATTTTGAACACCTGAATTAATTCGTCTCTTAAACGTCGAGTTTCAAGCGTATACAAATTCAGTTCTTTGAGTCTACTGTATCTTTGTATACAACGTTGAAATAAGCTTTGTCGCGCGGCGCTGAACCCTTTTCTACCATTTCTATATCCTTATCATATGAACAAAACTGTACAGTATATTTTAAATGAGCCTAACAAGCGACTTAGTTACGCTGTATGAGTTAGCTGAACGAAGTTGAATTTCATAATGTCGACCTTCGACCTTATGCTGGTATATGGATTTCCGATTTCATATATATATATTTCAGATTTTCAATGAAAATGACTAAACTAACTTAACCAATCGTAATCTAACCGGGCATAATGTAGCCTAACCTAACCTATCTTAACCTACTCCGACCTAACTTAAACTAACATTTTAATTTCGACATCATGCATGTCGACTAGGGTTTCTCATTTCCCGGCCTTTTGCTTATCCCGGGATTCCGGGATAAAAATGATTCCCTTCCCGGGATCCCGGGAAATCCCGGGATATAATTAATTATATTTAAAATATATTATAAAATAAATTAACCTAGAAAAGAGGGGGTATAATTATTTTTTATTTTTTTTTATAGTCATTTAATAAGTTCTGCAATCTCCATGATGGGCAAAATAAAATAATATTGCTGTGAAAAATATGTATTAAAAAAATACTTTTGAATTACATAGAAAATTTTCACAAATAAAAAATTGCTCCGTTTCATTGAAAACTTAATGAATACAACGAAAAAAAAATTGCCTTTGAATTGCTTAGAAAATTTAAAGAAAAAATAAAAATTACCTTCAAATTGCAAAGAACTTCAATGAATTCAACCAAAAAATTATCACTGTGAATTTTTATAGTACGATTTCAAAAAACAAAGATGGTCAATACTTCGATCACTCAATCTTGTTCTCATTTTAGTCACGAAAAGTCCTGCTGCTGAGAATGCCCTTTCCGATTCTATTGACGTGGGTGGAATCGTCTTTAATGCATTCAAGAGAAGAGAGATGTTCTGCGTTTTTTCGCCCGTAGCCTCGAAGATCTCTAGTTCCTTTTAAGGTGCTTTGCAGCGCTTGCTTTGCTGTCTAGTGTTCTTGATTTCTCTACCTCGGCTGCTTTAATAGCTGCATCAAGCCTTTCAGCTAGAGTCATCGAAGATGACTGAGGGACAGCTGATTCTTGCACATCATTATCTTCATCTGTCTCACTAGAGGTAGAATCAGCAGGTACTCCAAAAAGGCGATCTAACATCTGCTTTGCTGATGAAATTAACATAGACTTGGTTGGTAAGGCTGGCAAACTTCTGTCACTTGCGAAAGTTGCGACCTTTTTATAATTCTTTCCACTATTGAGGTATTGTATGAGGCCAGTCAAGTTCTCATTTCTTCTCTGTTATGCGTCGAATGAACGACTCCTTTAGTTTTTTTGAAAAAGGTGTGTTTAGTTGATTTAGTTCGTTCAAAATGAAAGAAAAAACACCTTCTGATGAAAGTAAAGTCGATTCTCTGTTGCCCAGCTTTTCTGCTCCAACTTTTAATGGCTCCAGCGATGCCACAATGTCACGAATTACAGCAACTTCTTGTTTGTCAAGGTCAAAATTGTCCATATCTTTATTGCAGTCGATGAGAGCTTTCGATACGGATGACCTTATTTTGATAAATCGCTCCAGCATGGCTAAAAGACTATTCCATCTGGTTTTGGAATCCAGCAATAGATGCAAACTTTTTCCTTGTTCCTGTTGAACACATCCTTGTAAGATGTTATTCTTTAAAGGTGATTTGCGAAATTTTTTTGCTATTTTTCTGACTTTATTGATGATTTGAGACACGTTGATTTCTTTACCTACAGTGTCGTGCGATCCAAATGAAATATCTATCTCGAACGGATCCTCATCAAAGCGCTCACACAAAACACTTTCAAAATCAATACTATGATTGAAATCTTCTCCATCTTCATCTATGTTGTCATTATGTTCGTCATCTTCAGTTTGAATTTCTTCAGAAAGAGTGATTGCAAGTGAAGTGGTTGACTTCTGGTACAAAAATCACATACCGCTAAGTGGATTCCGTGTGCATAACACAATTGATGCTCACATTCAATTAGCCTTCCAAATTTCACCATCATAGCTGCACCATCAGTAACACAAGCCACCACATGTTTTTCTAAAGAAATATGAAATTCCTCTAACTTTTCTTTGATTACTTCAACAGTTTCAGCAGGTAGAGTACTAGAAATCTTCACCATTCCTAAGTTCCAAAATGTTCCGTCAGTTTTGTGTATGTTAATATTTAAATACCGGCGATTGTTTAGTGAGGTGTATTCATCTAAGGATAAACTAAACCTTGATCCTGCATTTATTTGGCTGGTAATTTCAGAATTTAAGCGTTCTTTTATTTGTTTGTACTGCGAATGAACGAGATCCATTACATGTGATGGATTTTTTGGTAAAGTATATCCTCTGTCTGTCAATGATTTTCTGATGAACTCACTTTTTGTAATAGAATTGATAGAGATGCCATCTAGAGTGGCTAGTTTTGTTACTATTTCTTCACATGTTTCTTTCTTAATGAAAAACGATGTTAAGGTTTGTTGAGAGGTTTGTCGCTTGCTACTAGTTGCTCCATTTTCCTCGGCTGTGCGCTTAGCATTAGTAACAGATAACTTGTTAATATTATGCTTGTTAAGCAAATGTCTGATAAGACCGCTTGTAGACCAACCTTTACACTTTATTTGAGTTTTGCATTCTTTACAGGTTGCAAATTCTAGTTTCGAATCCTTCACGAAATATTTCCAAGCAAATGATTCTGACATTCTTGATTGAAGGGGTTCGTTTCGAACAAAATAAATTAAAACATACTATATATATATAGTACTAGGCTATAGGAACTACAAAGAATCTTGAGTCACAAATACTCACAATATAAAGGAAGTGTGACACTTGCACAATGCACAACCTGGCGTAATGCAGTTACTGGAGCTACTGAGCGTGGTGACAAATTAAGACAGCATCAGCGCAATTACGCAAGATATTACAGGTCCTGACAAGTAGTGACAATCTGTGACATGCCATAACAAGCTGAAATTAAAAAACAAAAAACTAAGCAAGCTTAAAACTAACAAATACAAACGTATTCTGACAAGTTATGGGTTAATTAAACTTACTATTAGCAAAATTTCCCAGTCTTAACACAAAATAAGCAAAATTAAATTTTAAGAAAATATCACGGGATTTCCCGGGACAGGGAGAATTTCCCGGGAAATTTAAATTAGCTAAAAATCTACCGAGATCCCGGGATCCCGGTAAAGAAACCCTAATGTCGACATTGTGCAGATCGACTCAGTTCCGCTACCTGAATGTCAAAACAATATCTTTAGATTTATATTCAAAGTTACGAGAAATAAAATAAAATGTTCTATAAGAGAGAGAGAGAGAGAGAGAGAAAAGAGAGAGAGAGAGAGAGAGAGAGAGAGAAGAGAGAGAGAGAGAGAGAGAGAGAGAGAGAGAGAGAACACAAATGTGTTACGAGTGCCTGTAAGCTCTTTAAAACCATAAGTGACACCGTAATAAGATTTCGAGGTTGCCTAAATCACTTGCCAGACGAAAATTTCGCTTCCTTTAAATTATTATAAAAGAATGAAACGAGAAAGTCAATTCGAAGAGGTTAAATAAATATTTTCATAAAAAGAAATGTTTTCTTTGAAGTGAGAATGCCATAAAAGAAAAAAAAAGGAAGAAAATAACCAGGAAAATTAATGATGCAAGTAAGGAAAGTTCTAAGACAAAAACAAAGACAATATTGATTTAGCCAAATGAAAGGATCACACACACACACACACACACACTCATATTTGACTATCTTACGAAACGGCGACATTTACATATTTTCAATTGTTGGTAACCTATTCTAAATTAGACTAGACTCATTTTCACAAAAGGGAAATGTTGTAGGCAGTTTTGAGGGAAACATGTAAACAACTTTTTCTAAAGATTTGGGCGTACTAAATCAAAATATTTTCTTTACCAAGCTGGATTTTGTAGTTTAAAGCCTCAGATTGCATAAAAACAAAATGGCCGCCCCCTGAAATCCAAAAACATCCATATCTTGGTAATAGGTGATCGTAAATAGGTGATTTTTGGGTTTGTACCAACATTTTCCATACTAAGGAACTCAGTGGACATACTCGTATTTTAAATTGGATAATTCCATTGGTAATACCTAAACATTATAAACAAGGTTATCTGAAGCTAAAACACAACAAAAGGAGTATACACATAAGATATCAAGTTTATTTTTTCTACTGAGTTGTTAAACATGTTATCATAATGATTAAAAGATTAAAATGAAGTTTCTATACTGTACAAAATTGTATGAAATGAACAGACAATGATACAATATGTTAAAGACACTATTACACAGAGACAATTACAGACAATTAATTAAAGACATTATTGCAGAGAGACAATAAGTGACAATTAATTAAGGACAATCATGTGCTTACCTATGGAGTTCGACTCTGTTTCTAGTCTGCCTTGTTTCTGCAGGGTTCACCTGCGCAGTAGTTTTCCTTTCCTGCATGTGCGTACAGTTGCGCTCATTATTTTTAGGACACTCTTGAGAACAGATAGCGACACTTGGCATATATTTGTTGTGTGTACTACAAACGGTTGTAACATTTTATGAATGAATCCGGGTGAGTGATCGCTGATTGGTTAGTTGACTCATTGCCAAATGTCTTTAGAACATAATTATTTCCATTCATCACTCTGGTTTACATATACTGTTCAGTGGCCTACACATCACCAATTTGAGGTGGCCTAGAATTAGGCTTATTATAATTTATGAATTAAATTGAAATGAATAATGAGGGTCACCAGTTCGGGGCACAGCCCAAACAAACATTATTTAATAAGGAGAGAGAAATTATTTGTTGTTTTGTGTTTAATTTGAAAAATAAATGAATTATTTGTTCACAGTGATTAACAATTATGTATACAGTAATTGTGCTATATTACAATGACTGATTCATAGCAATGAGAAATGGTTTATACAGTATAAGCGTTAAGTGAATATAATAATTACAAGAAACACTAATTCAGGTAGGCGAAGAAGATATGCGGCAGTGAACGCACAATAATAACTAATTAAGCCCAATAATAACTGAGGTAATGAAAGTACGTCTGTCTCCAACTCAAATTGCAAGAGAACTTGAAATTTCTAGGAACACTGTTTATATATGGTTGAAGAGGTGGAAGAGGAAAGGAATCTACGAGATCACCGCAGAAAGGGGAAACCTCGACTTACAACTACTGCGGATGATCGGAGGATCTGCGATGTTGCCGAAGCCCATCCCTTTACCAATGCTGTTGTCATAAGGGAACAATTGCAGCTTGATGTTTCGGCAATGACAGTAAGGCAGCGGCTACATGAAGCTTTGTTACACCATTGGACCCCGGCTATCAAGGAGAAGTTAAATTAGCAACATCGGAAAAATAGACTTCGATTTGCTCAGCAACATGTTGACAAAGGACTTGACTTTTGGAGCCGGGTGATATTTACCAACGAGAAGACCTTTTCCTCTACATCCCATGGCCGTCTTCATTGTTGGAGGAGGAATAATACTCGATATACCCAACAGCACACTTATGAAGAAGCACGTAGCGGTCATGTCACCTGTAACATGTGGAGATGGATTCATCTGTATGGTGTAGGAGAGCTCACCAAAATAGAAGGGAGGTTTACTGCAGACCAGTATATAGAAATTTTCGAAGAGGTTATGTTTCCCTCTGTGCGTGCATATGCTCTGCCATATCCTGAGCCAATCATTTTTATGCAAGACAGGTACTCAATTCACACAGCACGGATCGTCACACGCTAGTTCTCTGAGCAAACAAATATCGGTTGTGATATGAATCCCATCGAGAATATATGGGCCAATATTGTAAATGTGTGGGAATCAGCGGAGGAAAGAACAACAGACCAGCTTTTACAACACACATTTAGTGAGTGGGAGTTGCTGAGGAAAAATCAACAGCTGGTATATAATCATGTTGCTTCTGTACCACATCCACTGCAGGAAGTCATAGACAGCAACGATGGCTGGACAAGATATTAAATTTGTTGAGCTCATGTGTAAAATATCTATTAAATACAATGGTAATTATGAATGTGGAACACCTTTGCGAAATTGTCAAATATCGTTTAAATGGCTCTATGTTTAGTGATATGAAACACTGTAATAGTTTTATTTTTTGTAATTCTCTCTTTTGAGCGAGAGACTGCCAAGAGAGCTGCAGTGATCCAAGTTGTAACATGGAACTTATTAATACAAAACAATTATATGCATTTATGATGCTGCCTCAATACAAAACATTCTTCGTTTCTAAATAATATTTCTCTCAGTGACTCTTTATTACTATATCAGTGTTGCTGATCTAGAAATAGCATTTGCTCCCAATATAACAATGCCATACCAGTAGTATCCATTCAGCTGTCGTCCATTTGCCAATTGGAAGATATTCTAAGCAGTGACATATGAAACCTACAGATACCCATCAATCTGGTAATGTTATAATGTTATTAAAATTTAATATGCATCAAACATTTTTTTCATTCATAAACCGCCTCTATATGCTATAATGTTATGTTTTAATGTTATGTTATAATGTTTCAGACGAACAAAGACCCTAGGATCTACTCATGTCCTCCGTGGTGGCGGAGGGGACCTACAATTTTACGTGGGTTCCAAACCGCAAACACATTAATTTTACTATCTTAAACTATACCCAATCTATCAACATATACATCTAATCGATTTTTAAACATATTTATAGACGTGCTACTAATTACTTCTACTGTACTGGCAAACTATTCCACCTATTTACTATTCTATGCGTAAAAAAGAGTTTGGCAACTGCTGTATCGAACCTTCTACCAGCTTACACCCGTTATTTCTCGTTTTACTATATTGTTCTATTTCGAAAAAGCTCTCTCTATTTACGTTATCGAACCCACTCATAATTTTAAAAACCTGGATTAGATCACCCCTTAGCCTCCTAGTCTCGAGTGTAGTCAGTTTTGATTCCTTGAGTCTAAAATCGTACGACTTTGACCTAAGTGACGGAATCATTTTAGTTGCTCGTCTTTGGACTCTTTCGATTTTGTCTATAGCCTTGCGCATATACGGATTCCAAAATTGGATCGCGTACTCCAAATGGAGACGAATTAATGATTTATAAAGAGGAACAATAATATCGCGCGATTTGTACTCAAAATTCCTAGCTATAAAACCTAGCACTTTGTTCGCCTTTGTGACCGCTGCTGTACTTTGTTTCGCTACTACTCCTAAATCTTTTTCCTGATCTACGCTTGCCAACTCCTTCCCTGGCATACTATATGCAAAATTACCGTTACGCGAATCTAATTATATTTAAAATTTTGCACTTATCGACGTTAAATTTCATTTGCCATGTGACCGACCAATCACGATTTTATTCAGATCTTCCTGGATTTTACCTCTATCTTCGTCATTTATCGTCCTACCACCCAACTTCTTGTCATCCGCAAACTTTGAAGCTGTACTGACAAGGCCGACATCTAAATCGTTAATCTATATAAGAAAAAGCAAGGGGCCCAATACAGAACCCTGAGGAACATTTGCCCAAGAAGACTCCGCTCCATCAACGACCTCCCTCTGTTTCCTACCTCGCAACTAAGCCCCTGATCCCATGAGCCTTAAATTTTTCAATGGGTCTTTTGTGCGGTCCAGTGTCAAACACTCTTTGAAAATCTAAATACACTACATCTACCGCCCGATGACGATCGTAAACTTCAACCACACTTTGGAAAAATTCTAAAAGATTAGTTAAGCAAGATTTGTTTCGCCTAAAACCGTGCTCCGTATTTCTAATCAAGTTATGCAATTCTAAGTGTTCGACTATCTATACGATCGCTAATTATCGACTCCAGTAGCTTACCTACAACAGACGTTAAACTTATTGCTTATAATTTCCCGCCGCACCTTTATTGCCATTCTTAAAAATAGGCGATACATTTGCTAATTTGAATTTCTGGTAGGCACCCCTCAGAAATAGCGCATTAAAAATCTTTGTTAGCGGCACAACAATGTTTTCTTTTAATTCTTTTAGTTGTATGGGATATATGGAATCCGGCCTTGGTGATTTAAGCATTTTCTTCTTGCAAATATAGTGCAGTACCTCCTTTCACTAACAACAATATTATCTAAAGTATTACCATTATCGATGGGTATTATGTCTTTGACCGTAGGGACATTCGTTGCAGCTTCTATTGTAAAAACTGACGTAAAAAAATTCGTTTAACAGAGTAGCTATTTGCTTGTTCTCGGAAACTAGCTCACCGTCAGAATTTCTCAAGGGCCCCATACGCTCTTTACCGGGTTGCTGTTGTTAACATATTGAAAAAATTGCTTGCGGTTTTCTTTGGCGTCACGAGCTATGGAATTTCCAAATCGCGCTTGGACTTTTTTATTACGCTTTTCGCTTCACGCCTTAAAGATATATAGTTGTTTCGTAACCACAAATTGTCTTTATCGCACTTATGTAGCCTATAAGCCCTATCTCTACTCTTTATAATATCCCCTACTCTAGAAGTAAACCACAAGGGCTTGTTATTTATTTACTTTTGCATGCTTAATCTTGTACGGTACACATTCCTCATTTATAGTCCTAAACACTGTTTCAAAAGATTCCCACATTATTTTTGCGTTGGAGGTCGCCATTACGTTTTTCCATTCGACGCATGACAATTCATTTCTAAATTTACAAAAGTCTGCGTGCTGGAAGTCAGGAATTTTAATCAAGTTAGCTGGTTTCAAGTGATTTACCAGAGAGGACAAACTCTACCATAGTGTGGTCGCTATTGCTTAACGGCTCTATTACTTGAAGATCGGTGATAAGCGTATCATCTGTAATTACTATATCTAAAATACTGTCCAACCTCGTAGGTTCCCCAACCTTTTGAATAAGAAAGCTATCCTCAAGAAAATTAATTAAACGGTTACCTTCCGCGTGTACCTGCATTGTATCTTAATTCATTTAGCACAACAAAAGTCACCCATAATTAAGGCCTGTTCACTACCTATTATTCCCTTTAGTTCACGATATAACGCCTCGTCCGAATTAGCTTTTTGATTAGGAGGCCTATATATAACGGCAACAAGTTTGAACTCGCTCAATTTAAATTCTGTTATAGTCGAATCTATCGGTTCTGGAAAGTAGGATGATGGCGAAAGGCCAGAGGAATTTGGGGTGTTCTCAAATCCTGCCCCTAGAGGGGCCCCCTGGAGGCCAACGCCTCCGTTATAAGGGGCACCCCTTCCTTAAGTTCCTAACCCATTTATGGGGTCTCACCGTCCTTAATGAAGGGCAGCTGCCCTTGAGGGGACCATTGCGGGGACCCCTTCCTCCTTGGGAAAAAAAAAAGAAGATTCATCCTCGCCTTCCTTCACGAGAAAAATCCTCCTGTAGGGGAATCTTTCATGGTCTTTCATGACACAAACAAAAACAAACATGCAAAAACAAGCAAACAAATGCTGGAAGCGTTCGTGCAGACGATCCATTTCTGGAACACCAGCCTTCTGCTGATATATATATATACTAATAAACATAACCAACGTATATATTTTATATATAAGAACTGTAGTGTAAGACAAATACCAAAGATTTCTTTTACGTCGTCCATGATCTCACCGTTTCGGCTTAATATATTAATAACAATACCACACAAAATAAAATTAAAATAAATACAATCAACTCATAAACAAATTTTGTCTTGTTCTAATATTTGTATTACGAAATATAGATCCAAAAACTATTAACTAAATTAATTTTAATTTCATATATCTAATCTAAGGGAAAGCTATTATATTTTAATCCATTCGTATAGTAACGTGATAACAATCATGAACAACAAACATATATATATATATTAGGGTGATGCAAAAAAGGGGTCAAATTTTTTTTTTTTTTCAATTTTCAGGGAGACACCCTCCTATTTTATTCATATTCCTAAGAAAGCATTGTGTGCGAAATTTGGGGTTGAAAAAGAGAAAATTAGAGGTTGCTACCAAGCTTTAAAAATAAATGTATATCAGTTTGTGCTCAAAAATATTGTTTTGTTGATATTTTCGCCGGAGCCGGTTTGATATGTACCTAGTTAACCTAGTTTGAAAAAAAACGATGACATTCTAGACTATAGTACGTAGTGAGCTCATAAAATAGTAAATAATAGGCACGCTGATTTCCGCACACCCTCTGAGGTACAGCGTATAGCGCGTTAACTTTTTTTTATGTGGAAGTTTCCCCAGTAGGCATATCATAACCACTAATGTATGTTTATTTTCGTTTTTGTGAAGCAAGAGTAATGTTTTCTTGTTTTTGTTTGAGAGTGACGACCTGTAACTTTTAACAATTTGAAGAAGGTATTGTTTCTGCTCTTCATCATTGGTTATCAGTTTGTTGTATTCCTCCATCAGTCGTACACCTCTTTCCGCAATGTCGTTTACCACTTTGAGTCCATATGCGATATCTCTTGCATTCGCATAACTTTCATCATCATTCCATTCTTCAGCATCTTTTTCAAGAAAAGTGCAAGGCACCTCTAGGATTTCAAAGAATCTTTTTTGTGTTCGCAGTAACGAAATCCTGCAGTTGTTTCTGCCCAGCTGATTCAGAATTTATTGATGCTCGTTTGCTCGGTTTTGAGTCAACTGGTTTCTGCAGAGCATGCTTCATTTTGTTTTTTGTCTCATGCGAAACAGCTGAATCAAAAATGCAAGCGCCACAAGCTCCTCAGAGAGGTACCACAAATGTCTCAAAAACTTATTGAGTGCAGCACTTGCAATTTTGTCATCCTTTGCTTGTAGAGCTGCAGACTTTGCACAAAATGCAAATCTGAACGGGGGGCGCATGAGGGTATGGGTGCCAGGTACCACGATCTGATGTATATCGCAGCTGAAAAGCAGCAAACATCTCTCAGTCCTTTTTCCTCTCTCTCAGTTAGTTTAAACTGAGATTTAAACATCCAAATTTTAATGCAGTAAATTAGCTTGCCCATCCATCGTGCTCTGTGATAAGCTCCGGGTGCTTTAAAGCTGATTCCTGACTTGGGGGCACTACGATGAAAATGAGCGTTAGCTCGAGCAATTCCTTGTAGTCATCACGAGGCTGCTGTTCATCAAGCTGAGCTTGAGCAAATTGAATGAGTTCTTCAGCATCTGAGATTTTCTCTGCAATGTTAGGGTCATCTGTTGCTGTTTGGTAATTGTTCTTGTCAATTTCCACCCACTTTGCTTTGAATCTCTTAAACAGTTGTATGTCAGGGCCACTAGAAGATGGCAAGGAGACAGAAACTGCAGCTTCTAACACTATTTCGAAAATATGATGTCGCAAGCCAGCCACAGCATATTTTATCCAATCTTTGCTCTAGTAACATACAAGCACCACTCTTAGAACCTGTGTGGAGGCAGTGGTGTCAAAACACATGCCCTTCACTTGGTCAGATATATTCCACTCCAATACTAACTGATGGACAGCATCTGCAATGTTTTGACCAGTTCCTCTGGCAAGTTTGGGAATACCAAGAAGCTGATCAACTCCTTGGCCGGAAATTAGAACTGGCAGTCGATCAACATTTTCATGACCAGTAATATCTTCCAGTAGTTTGCCGTCCCAAGTATTTGGAGAGGGCAATTTGTTTCGAAATCCTGCTTCAAATTTTCTGCCATTGTCTTGCGGTTCCTTTGTCTTGCTCTCCGTATCGATGAATAGCTAACACTGTATTCTTCAGGGTTTTGCCCAAGAGCATTGATTGTTGGGATCAAGATTTCCGAAGCAGCTCTATCACTTACTTTTGCAGCATCAAGAGATACAAGCATTGAAGAATCCATAAGCTTTGCACTCTTAGACTTTGATCTACTTTGTCTCGAAGTTGATGGCTGCTGAGGGTCAGCACAAATTCTTCTTCTGATTTTGAACTATCTTCATTCAAACTTGAAGGACTTGAACTTGAGAGCACTGCTGCTTCGAAAACGGCTGTTTCCCTCTTTCTTTTCTTTTCAAGCAATGTTTCCTTTTCTCTAGCAATCTCTTCCATTTGTGAAAAAACTTTATCCACTCCAGACATTTTGCCTTTTCTCCTTTTTGTCGTTGCAGCATCAAAAACTCACGATCTTCATCTATCTTTATCATGTCAAGAGCACTTGCATGTGCAATGTCAAACAGATCTTGCAAGTCATTTTGCCAGCTCTCTTGTTTTTGAAGTAGTGCAGGTGATTGCTTCTTCTTATTATTTCTGTTCTTCTTTAGTTTCCCACTCGTTGAAAGTTTCTTTACTCTCTCCACGACATGACATTTCAACACTGTTGGGATGCGTGCCTTTTCCCACACATCCATAACATCTCTAGCAGTCAACAAAGCCGCTGTTTTCACTGTTGCTTTTTATTGATCTTGTAGTTCATAAACAATGCTAATGTTTCCCTTTAGATGGAAGCTGGGTTTCTTTGAAGGACTCTATAGGATGTCCTATGAGCCAAACAACTGTTTTGTGACGCGTATGCCGCTCCATGAGTGCAACTCAGCAACTGCTATACAACCACTCTCAGCGAAGGCAGCAAAGATACTGAGTCAGTGACGCCGCACTTACACTGACGCGGCCGCCACAGTGACGTCACAGCAAAGAAATGATTCTAGAATGTTCGGCCACGGCGTCTATAGCAATGAAAGGGATGAGAAGGTTTACGGAAAGAGGTTCAGAGTCTGTTATGACTGCTATATGTTGCTGACTACCATTTTTGAT
The DNA here is from genome assembly GCA_023014485.1 of Bathynomus jamesi. NCBI lineage: Eukaryota > Metazoa > Arthropoda > Malacostraca > Isopoda > Cirolanidae > Bathynomus > Bathynomus jamesi. The sequence continues at coordinate 436,156 of JAJOZX010000056.1, read as the reverse complement.
GAAATCTGCAAAATAAATAAATGTACATAAATACAAACTGAAAAATAACAATATACAAATGTTCAATGGATGGTAGCAACCTCTAAAATGTCTTCAATTGTGCTGAAATTTTGCATGTTCAGTTTTACACTAAATTAAATAAAATTAGAGGGTGTCTTCAAGTTTTTGAAATGATAAGTTATTTTGCATCACCCTAAATATATATATATATATATATATAATATATATATATATACAGCCCTTTTCAAAAGACAAGGATGAACGCGAATACATGTAATTTATATTTCTTAAATTCAAATATTGATATCTTCCTTGATAGACGTATTATTCAACCATGTAGTTTTCTGTTATTTACATCGCCTCACGTTTCTCGAAAATAGTAGAGTTCTTATAACTACGCCACTTAAATCATAACTTATAAACTACAGTAATTGAGTTTGGTTTTAAAAGGTCGCGCTCAACTGAGCTGTGTGTCTATATACAGTCTAATGCAACGATTTAAAAAATCAACCACCCCGATTGTCCAAGCTATTAGCAATCCTACCGTACGTCTTCTAAGCTATGGAATTTATGATATGAAAACGACTGGTTGTACCTTCGCACAACTTCGAAAGTACTGTATTATTTCTCATTAATTGTATATATTTCTATCCTAAGTAGGTGATTTGTCATTGTATTATTAATATTAGGCATTTGGATAAGGGTCTAGCAATAAACTTATTCATATTCAATTTTCATACAAAACATTGAAATAAATAAGCAAGTATGCCTTAAATTTCGAGCAAACAACAAGCAGTTAAAGAAAACGCCTAGTGAATTTTTCGGCGGTAACTCTGTTATTTGTGTGTTTCTTTCCGAATCATCAGCCCCATCTGTAAATACTTGGTCAAGGAACTAATAACTTCAATACAACTACATTTTGCATCGTCGGTAAAGATTAATTTATTGAACCTCGTATTAGCTATGCAATAATCAACTCTTACCTCGAAGCAAAGAAACGTACAAGTTATATTTCCAGTTGACCACTGTGTCTGTATTTCTGTTGTCAGTTTCTGTACAAACGGCAATAAAAAGACTTCTTTACCATCACAATATACGCACATAATAAAGGCATGTTATACATACAATATATATATATATGTTAAGCATAACAATATTAAAACCTCATCAATAAATATATTCTCTTTTTAACTCACCTAAAAGAATCTGCAAGTTTTATAATCTATTTAATGTCTAAAATCAAATTGCTGAAGACGCCAATAACTAACGCATACAGATTCAGCTAAGACATAAGAGAAAATTAAATCAAGTGGGCCTGAAATCGAACCTTCAACCTCTTAACACTGATCATACAATTTTCTAAGAGAATTTGAGCAACAACGAAAGACGACTTCTCTCTTTGGTTCTATATTTTAAGTTAACAAACTTTAAGATAAATTATTTTAAACACTTTTTATCATTTGAAAAACTTTTTCATAGTTTAAAACGAATCCTAATAGCTGACGATACCAAATTTTCCCATTAGACCTAGCCTTTCTGCATACATCACCCATAAACACTTTTATAAATTTAAAACTCGTAAAGGTTTTCCTCCTAATCAATAGTAAGATATCGCTTGCCTAAAAGAATCATCAGGGATGACTCCATCATAATTTCACGTCCTGACAAAAGCAAAGATACCATTCTTCTTAACAAATCAGATGATGATAAGTTGAATAAAGCCCTCAACGACTTCGCCAAATTCAAAAAGATTAATGAGAAACCTCTAGTACTTTCCCTAAACTTGAAGATAAAATCATCCGTTTCCTCAAAAATTATATGATGAAAATAAAATTTCGGAAGATGATTACGACCAAAAACACTCTGCCGTCACTTCTCCAGACACTCTTTACGGCCTCCCTAAAATACACACACCAAATTTACCCATTAGACCTATCCTTTTTGCCTACATCACCCATAATTTAAACCTAACAAATTTCCTAATTCCCCCCCCAACTCCACCCTAACCCCTAATGCAGAACGAATATTCCATCCCCATTTCCTACGAATTCGTCAAAGAAATACTGAAGTTGAACAATTTAAACAACCTCCATATGCACAGATTTGACATAGTATCCTCTACAACAACGTGCCAATTAGAGAAGCCAACGACATCGGCACCAACAATTTATTTTCCATTATCAGAACACAGACCTCAACCTAACGAAACAAGAAATTACCAAACTGCTAACCCTTTACACTTCAGACACCTACTTCTTTTCATCTTTACCAACAAACCTATTCACTAGCCAGGGGATCCCCCTAAGAGCCACACTAATTAACATCTTTCTCTGTTATCACGAAAATAATGGCTACTCCATTACCCCACCCATTACAAACACACTTATATAAAAGATATGTCGACGACACCTTTCTACTCTTTCACATTGCTAACTACGACCCTCTTTTTTATTAACTATCTCAATTCCCAGCATCAAACCATCAAATTCACTAAAGAAAACGAACCTAACAACACCCTACCCTTTTCAGATATAACAATAACAAAGAAAAATAATAAATTCAGCACTTCCATATATCGAAAACCTACATATACATACCTAGATACAAACTACTTAAGCCACACCCCTTACTATATAAAATTAACAGCATTAAAATCTATTCAATCGTGCTTATCAACTTTGTTCCTCCTACTTATCCTTCCACAACGAAATAGAATTCGTTCACATTAATAATCCTTTCCCAAAACATTTACTACATTCTCTAACTAGAAATTTTCTGAACAACATTTATCAGCCCCCTTAAAGGCCCCACTGTTAATTAAAAAAGATATACATTACTTTTCTTATCCCTACTACGACTATATTAGTTACAAAATACAATCAGAACTTCGCCACCTACTCATCCCACTTTACCCTCAATTTAGTCATCAATTTGTATTCACCAATAATAATAGCATTAATTCATATCTCAACAATTAAGAAAAAAACCCAGCCCCTTGTCTCATTCAATATCTACTGTTTCATTTGTACTCACTGCAATACGAGCTATATTGGCAGCACCATTCGCCAACATCAAACAAGAGTGGACGAGCATCGTGTCATTTCCACCCAACGAAATCATCAATAAGAGATCATTGACACCTCCACAACCACCCACTGCTCCCCACCAAGTTCAAAATTATCATTTCAGCATACCAATCAACCGACCTCAACATCCTCGAATCCCTATATACCCCTAGTACAAAACCCGGGTGTTAATAACACACTAGATTGGTGCACCATTAAACATAATCAATCAATCAATCAGTACAAGACCTACCCTCAACGACTACAGTTCTTACCTCTATACATTTTATATGTTTTTAACTTTAAATTATTATCATAGGACTGTACAAATATTTTTATATAAAATCTCTTACTATATTTGTACACTTTTTATTTTTTACTTCTTAGCAATGATGATGGAAATCGAATTTCCGAAACGTCTGACTAATAAACATGTACTACCTTCTAGTCCTCCTATTCCTTACTCTCTCTCTCTCTCTCTCTCTCTTCCTCTCTCTCTCTCTCTCTCTCTCTCTCTCTCTATATATATATATATATATATATATATATATATATATATATAAAAAGGAATCTTACTACTACTGCTAACATTCTGTACCCAGGCATGGCAAATCTGGGTTTTCTGAGTTTCATTTGTTGACACACCAGAAAATAAATTGAATTGAGGCCTAAAATAATTATAGATTATAGGTATATAAATTCCTCATTATTATTATTACAATATACCTGCCGCAAGACGTACAGCGTTTGATATCTTCAATAAATGAAAGACTCGTTTCTTGCTAGACAATAATTCATATACTCGTGGCAAAAGATGTTGACACGAAGGGTTTTTATTCACGTGACCAGAGAGTGGAACAAACACTTTCGCAAAATCAGTTGAGAAAATAAGAAGTAGATGTTAACAAATTTTACCGCACACACACACACACACACACATTTTTGCATATTTAGTTATTTATTCAACTATCATTAGCCTTCGATTCTATAGGTAAGGCAGCTTTCTGGGTTTCTGGCCACTGTATAATGTTTGAGCCTAACAGCTGAAGCTGTACAAAATAGGTCTACCCGACTAATTAAATTATTAAGGGCTCAGTTTAGAGTTAAAGTTTTGTATTGCGAATGTAATCTACGCATAGCCATTTGTTTAGATTAATGTATCTACGGGTGTCAGGAAATGATTGCCCCCCCCTGTAGAGCAAAAACTAGAAGAGATAGATAAAAACCGGCGAGACCACTTGAAAGAGCGTTAAAATCTGAATAAACCCATTATATTCTATTCCTGTGATTTTAATTCTTACCATTTTTTTCCCCACAGAAACCATGGCTCATCTACAGTATTTTGAACGATTCAGAGAAAAAGCGAGTTTCTTGACCGCATTCGAGCTGTCACATTTCGTGAAGCAAAGGAAGCTGGTGCAACTTTCATAACTCGACACTGGGTGGCTGAGAGATTAAAAAGATCAGAAGACTTTGTCAAAAGGAATTGGAATAAGAATCCTGAAGATTGTGAAACAGAATTTCGAGGAGGAAGACCGGAGAAATTATCTCAAGAATCGAAAGATATTGTGCTTTGCTGCATCACGGAGCCGAAAGAAGAGCTGCTCTGAGGTAGCGAAAGAGATACTTATCCGTCGTGGTAAGATAGTCAATCGGCAACTTGTGCATCATTTCGAGTTCGCCAAGGCTTGAGTGGCTTGGCATGAATAGCTAAGCCACGGAAGAGTGATCTTAATATTGAAGATCGCTATGGTTTTGTGATTATCTTGAGGAATGGACGGAAGACGATTTCCTTCACTTGGTTGTCAGCGATGAATTCTTCGTTTATGTCTCCAGAAAACCAAATTTTCAGAATGATCGGGTTTGGGCAACAACTCTGATGAAGTCCCAGACGACCAGAAGTATCGAGAAATAGTAAAAAATCCAGCATGTGTGGGTGTTTTCATTATGTTCTCTATTCGGAAGCTCATCTGGTTATCAAACCAAGAGGAACCAGTTGGGATGGGCCTTATTTCGAAATGTAATTTTAGCCCAACATGTAATTCCGTTTTTGAAAGACCCCGAGGTGTTTTGGATGTTGAACAGGCAACCTTTCTTCACGACAAAGCCCCCTGTATGAAAGCACTTGCGACTCAACAACTGCTTAAGGACAATAACATTGATTTTTTCGGAAATAATGAATGGCCTGGCAATTCTCCCGATCTTAATGTCTGTGAACATGTCGGATCCATCATGAAGGATCGGGTGGAGTCCTTAATGCTGGAAACAACCCATTCAAAATCGGTATTCAACAGAAATTATGACTGCAAAGATCAACGAAGTCCTTGAAGAAATGAGTCATGATACCGATCTCTTTGAGACACTTCTGGGATCATACCCCCGTCGATTAATGGCCGTCAGAGCTGCAAATGGGGGCAACACCCGATATTAAAACAAGTGTTTTTTATTCAAAATTAAACGCTCTTTCGCGTGGTTTGTCTGTTTTTTCTATTCCTTTCAGGTTCTTCTGTACAGGGGGGGGCAATCATTTCCTGAAAACCCTTTTATAGATGGTTTAGATACTAATTATTGAATAGGGTCAGTAGCCTTAGATCATGCTGGGCTGAAAACTTATCTTAGACTGTATAATCTATTTTTAATAGGATAAAACTAATTTTTCCATACACATAGGTATTAAAGTTCATGAGGTCTAACATTTCTTAAGCCTATCAATTTATCAAAGGTTGTAAATCCCCTTCAGTAGGCTGGATTGCAACGTCTATGTAAACTGGCCTAGGTTTTCGGTAATGCAATAGCCTATCTTAGTCCAATAATTAAGTTTTAAGTACACACACACACACACCACACACACACACACACACATATATATATATATATATAACGTCTATGGAGCATAGATGAAATAGACGAGCTGTTTACTCGAGATCACCTGTAAATTTGAATCTGTACACTCACATGAATATGATATGTTGCACTCAGATGAAGGGACGAGATGTTCTCATGCACTCTCTGCAACACATAACCATGTATACCCAGGCTCATCTGGTATTGTGCTGAGACAAGCATCTAATCTTCTTTTGTTTGAGATATGGTAGAAATGAAGAAATTAAACAGATTGCATATTAAGTCAGATGAGCCGGGAGTACATGGCTATGTGCGGTGGAGAGCGCAAGAGAGTGGCTCACTCCTCCACCAAGCCAGTCCTAGAAGCAGGGACCACCAGCTTGGCCTTTGTGTGAAGAGAGAACGACGTGCGGAAACGCATCGTGGCACACACACACACATTTTATTCTTGCAGTTAACCGTGATTCACGGTCGTCATTTGAGTTAATATGACCTACTAATTGTTAACATTAAGCAATTATCCGTGATCGTGACATGGAGTTAACCGCGACTTGGAGGTGTTTACATTCGAGGGTCTCTCTCGCCATACCACCACAATGCGCCTCAGTCAGTGTCTCTCAGCGCGGCCAAAGGCAATATTACGAACGAACTTATCAAAGACGCAAAGACAAAAATCGGCGAGTGGTACCTAACCTCAAACTAAACCCAATAACCATCCAAACAACGCTGGACAATAGGAAAGGCGGAATATGTAGTGTCCCCAAACTAAAGACCTGACAAGGGAACTTCCCCAACACTGAAGGAAATTAGTTTGGTTGTCAGTGGGTCAAGGCTTTTAACCAGCCTCCTAAGGACCTCAGAAACGTTACAGGGAATCAAAGATGAAGTCTTCAAGAGAAGACTAGATGCCAGGCACAGGACGGTACCAGATGAACCGGTGTACCTGGTTACGTGTGGCGGAGGGAGCAGCTCTCCGTGTGAAGAGAGACCGAGCAGAGGGGAACACTAACAAATGGTCAGAAGACAACAATAGGGCATTTAACACCTAGAAACTTCAACTCTTGAGATATGGTAGAAATGAAGAATTTAAACAGACTGCATATTAGGCCAGATGAGCTGGGTGTACATGGCTATTTGCGGTGGAGAGCGCAAGAGAGCGGCTCACTCCTTCACCAAGCCAAACCTAGAGGCAGGGAGCACCAGCTCGACCTTCGTGTGAAGCGAGAACGACGCGCGGAAACGCATCGTGGTATATAACACACATTTTATTCAGGCAGTTATGCATGATTCACTGGCGTCAATTGAGTTAACATGACCTACTATTTGTTACCATCGTGCACTTATCCGTGATCGTGACATGGAATTAACCGTGGTTCGGTGATGCTTACATTCGCGGTTCCCTCCAACCGTTCCATCACAATGCGCCTCAGTCAGTGTCAGTCGTTTATTTGTTTTTATTAGCTATCTTCATATATCATTTTCTCCGACCTCCACAGTGGCAATAAGAAGCCTCCTGAAGGGTACAACTTAATTGTAGAATGGAAAGACTTATCTTGAAATTTAATATGTAAGAGCAATTTGACTGCTCTCTCAATTAATTATCTCTTTTTATGGCCCTCTGCGATCAACACAGTGCTCTCATGTTCACCTATTTATTGCCTGAGTCTTATTTTTACTTCTGTGCTTTTAAAATAAACGCTGCACTATTGAGATTACATTACAAATTGGGCACGTACAGTTGTTATTGAATAAATAACATACCCTAAGCTGATGTGCGTAAATAATGTGCTTAAGTAAGATTTAATTGCATCTTTAACTGATGACTCATCTACCTTGAGAAAGCCCCTTTAGCCAACCAGATGCAAGGTTAGGCCATCATGCTCTACATTCATTAAAATTAGAATTAGCTTTATTTGGTGTTAAGTCGTTCAAGCGAGACAGTGTTTTGATTCTGTGTAATCTGCATGTTGCACTCAGGGGAAGGGGGAGATGTTCTACTCCACTCTCTTCCGTACATAATAAGGTACACCCGGCTCATCTGGTATTGTACTGAGACAAGCATCTAGCCTTCTTTGAAGACTTCAACTTTGACTGTTGTGGCGGTCCTGAGAAAAGTCCATTTAAGTCTCTGGCAATATCCCAGGATGTATCATAACGCCCTGGGTTAGTGTTACTATTGCGCTGTAGTATTACGCTTTCCGTTCCAAGCTGAGAGCATAGTGTCGACCTGTGTTACCCATTGCCTTTCACACCCTCACAGTTTCTAAGAATCATAAAATCAGGGATCTTTCTTGTCACTACTTTAAAGCTCGGTCTCTCTTCACACGGAGGTCAAGCTGTTGGCCCCGTCTCTATGCCTGGCCTGTTGGAGGAGCGAACTGCTCTCTCCGCCACACGTAACCAGGCAAAAAGGATAGGTCTAATGGGTAAATTTGGTATGTGTATTTTAGGGAGGCCGTGAAGAGTGTCTGGGGAGGTGACGGTAGTGTTTTTGGTCGTAATCATCCTCTGAAATTTTATTTTCTTCATATAATTTTTGAGGAAACGGATGATTTTATCTTCAAGTTTAGGGAAAGTACTAGAGGCTTGTCATTAATCTTTTTGAATTTGGCGAAGTCGTTGAGGGCTTTATTCAACTTATCTTCTGTATATACTTGGGGTGGGGTGAGGTTGGGGGTAAAACCAGTGGCGTACTAATGGCATGAAAGGTCTGGAGCTGATTGATCCGAATGAGCCTATGGTTACGTTTGTTCATGTTCATTACGTTATGCATATGATTCTGATCCTGAGTATGAAAACAGGCCAATATATTCAACGTAGAAACCATATACAGTATTCTGTATCAAGTTACAAGTAACTTGATACAGTTCCTTGATACAGTCCCTATGGTGTTTGGTAGGCCTATGTTCCTTGGTGGACCTGGGGCTGCAGCCCCATCAGTCCCTTGTCTAATCCGCCACTGTGTAAAACTTCAAGGTTATTGAACGACCTCTAAATCTTACTCGATTTGTAAAATATTTCACATACCTTGTTTTTACATCAAAAGGAAGGATTCTAGAGGGTGTAGGAGCATAGAATTTCCAACTTTAGAAAATAAGAGCACCCTAATATATACAGGGCGTCCCAAAAACATGTATACACACTTTAAATAATTATAAAGGGCGTGTTTATTAAAATACATTTCATTTTCAAAATGTAATGGAATCTACAGACATTATTTAATTGTTTTGTCAACGCCTGTTTTTCAAACTGACGTCCGTTCTGGTCCAGGCACTGCTGATAACGCGAAGCAATGGAATCGCAAACATCACGAAACATTTCGTTGGTATTTGTGTGCATTCTCGTTCAATGGCTGCTCTCAATTCAGCGACTGTTGCAGGTTTTATAGCGTAGACTTTGTCTTTTAAGTATCCCCATAAAAAAAGTCTAGTGGTGTGAGGTCTGGTGAACGCGGAGGGTATCTACGAAACCCTTTCGTCCAATCCACATCCACATCGTGCCAAGTACCACTCGCAATACTCCACTCTTCGGTCCGGATCATCTTCATTAATAGCATGGACTAATCTTGGAATGTAACTTTTCCATTGACAGCGCTTCAAAATGCGTTGGACAGACGATTCTGAAATTCCTACCTCACGACTCGCTTGCCGCACAGATTTTCTGGACTTTGGTGATACGTTTCCAGTATTCTTCTTGCTTTGTGGGGCTTGTCGATGTCCGTGGTCTTCCGGAACGCTTCTTGTGGACATTCTGAACAGTTCCATCGGCTTCAAACTTATCTCTAATTCGAGTGATGGTAAGTCGCGTTGGTGGATCTGTTTGAAACTCCTCCTAAACTGTCTTTGCACTTCAAATGCGTTTTCACACTTCCAGTAGCATTTTAGAATGAATTCCTTTGTTCAAAGCTTAGTCTGACTGCCATTATTAATTCTAATGGGTTTAACTTGGAAAGAAAGAAACATCAATTGAGCTATCAGCTGTTAAAGTGTGTATACATTTTTTTGGGACGCCCTGTATATACAAACAAATCTTGCTAAAAAGTACAAAGAAGAAAACATACGAAAATTAAAGGCTGATGTCACGTGCACTCTATGATGATGATGATGATTTGAGTTTTATGCTTGTGCATTTAAGGCCCAAGTTTCAAACAAAATTGTTCTGGCATGTCTCCTTCTGCTGTCCAAATTAAATTCTGCTCCATGTAATGCAATCACGTATTGATCTTATGGCAGCCTTAGTTTAATTATTAATTCAACCTCGAAACATTTCGGAGAAAATTTTCTCTGTATTCATTCTGTAAGTTTTGCGTTATTAATTTTCAGTCTAAACCTCTTACATAGATACTTCATTCAACTATTATCTTCCTCCTTTTAATATTTTATAAGCTAAACGTAATCCAATATTCATATTATGATGCACAACTGACATTCTTAATTTTTTTCAGGATTTATGAAACGAACACTATGTACTGTATAATACAGGTGAAAATTCATTACAAAGATTTGAATCTTCAAAGTCAGATACTCATCTTAACGCATCTACATCGAATGGAGGTACGTCGGTGAATTCATTTTTATTGGAATTGGTCTGGGTTGTTATCAACAGAAATAATCAGTAATTCTTAGAAACGAAAAAATTAAAGCGATATTTGCCCTGTTCGAAAGATGAAATTTGAATACTGTGCGATATTGGATACGCTTTTTGAGACAAACTCAATCATAAAATCAATTAACAATTGTGAAAATATTATGTTGTATAATTAAAGATATTCCTTAATTAAGGCTTTATTATTCACGAATTCAATTATTCCAAACAAGGTTACTCTTATTTAAATGGCAGGATGAAGCAGAAAAACAAACTCCTCTAATTTGATGTGATCAAAATCTTTTTTTTCAATTTAGTCAATCGCAACCTGACATTTTTAAGGCATTTCACCGATCAATCTATACTTAAAATGGTTAGCATCCATGAAAGAGAATACAGTAATTAGGAATAAAAATTGTTGAGCCTAACATTTTCATTTTTTTTTGTTAAAACATTTGAGTATAAATATTCAATATAAATCACTAAATGAAGTAAACCTGTAAACGTTGTGAAGAGTTTAAACGACTAGCTCCCTCGCTCGTAAAATTCAAAACGGGGAAAATCCAAACCCTCAATTTATCACTTATTTCAAGAACCTGCTGCTACCTTTTATCAATGATTGTGTTAAAAGTATCAGTTTAAAATACGCGTGAGGACAACACAATAAGATTTTCATTAATTTTTTTTTTTTATTTTCTTAACACAAATCTTATCTTTCGTGGAAAATATACGCAACACAGAAAAGAAATAATGCCAAAAAAGAAAACACTTTCATAATATGAACGAGGCTCAGTTAAGTTCTAGTCACGGTTAACAAATAAGAGTATACACTTTACGAAGTTATAGTAGCGGTTCGCAAATATACATTTCACAGTCCCATTTCCACCATACTGCTTATGACTTCGAGTTATTCGGTTAAAAGGCCACCTGAGCGAAGTCACTTGAGTCGCAGCGTTAGTAAGGAATTGGTACAGGAAACTCCTTGTAACATGAGGCACTGCACTACGTTTCGAGCGTGCTAATTAGACTTGACCCTTGTAGGGTCGATGTTTTCCTTCCTGTAACAGCGTTTCTCCGTGCAGCGACTGTCCTCGTGATTCTGTCACCGGTGCTTGTCGACTGGATAGCTGATTTAAGGAAGTTCCCCTAACTTCAACGGAGTACTTTTCCTTCAGGAGTGACCTCAACGAATCTTATCGAATCTTTTCAAATGAATGACTTTTAGACGAGTGACTAACTTAAACGAATCCAATCCCATCCATTCGGCTCTTGGACGGATGCCTCTTGAACGAATAGCAATGAAGACCATCAAGAACAAAATACTTTCAATTGTTTTCTCGAGTGAAAGGCTAAAATTTAGGAAATATAAACCTTTACCATTGTATGACATAGAATTAGAATACGGTGGCAAAGTTTCATTTTGGACGATGGAAACTTGAGTACATACAGGGGGGTGTATTTAAATGAATGGTGCAAGAAGAAATAGTAATAACTAATTATGGAACTGGTATATTAAAAAAACATAAATGTATTTGATTCATTAATGTTGTTTTTTATCGTTGAAATAAAAACTTAAACAATGGTAGAAATGCGATAGTTTTAAAAAAGATTGTGATCTTTTCCGTTTGGGAGCTAGCAGCGAATTTTAATGGAAATCGGTACACTAATGTAGTTTTGGTCACTGATTTCAAAAATAACTTTCTTTTTTAGAAGAAATGAAAACAAACATGTTAGAGCACTTTAAATAATTAATGTATTTTTAACGAAAATATCATGACTTAACCTAACCAATAGTCAAGGGCGTACAGTTGACCTAACCGGGCATTCAAATTGACCTAACCTGGCACTCAATTGACCTAACCGGGCATTCAATTGACCTAACCGGGCATTCAATTGACTTAACTGGGCATTAATTCTTGATTTTTTTCTGCTACTTTTACAGATCTGCCGGGATCCTTCAAAAAACATATTCTTTGTAAAGTTGCACTTTTTACCGTTTGACCGATGCATTTGGCAACGAAGGAACTGGGTATTTTTATCAAAGGAACACACTTTACCACACTTACAGTACTTTTTCATAAACAGTAGCAGTTTGTGACTCTGGCTAAATTTAACACAATCCTCTGTAACTAGTTTAAGCTAGTTAAAAAATATTAATTATTTAGAGTGCTCTAACAGGTTTGTTTTTCATTTCTCCAAAAAAGAAAGGGATCATGTCAAGAATAGCGAACCCAATTTTACCATGTCAAGAATAGCGAACCCAAAAATTCCCTTGTCAAGAATAGCGAACCCAAAAGTTCCCATGTCAAGAATAGCAAACCCAATATAAATATCATGTAAAGGAAAAAGTTAAACATATGTAATCTTCACTTTATTGATGAAAGAATAAATAAAACAATTTACTGAAATGAAAATGAACCGTATACTAATTTATTAAAAAGGAAATTGAGTGGCAATTGCGTTACAGAAATTAATTAACCTGTTTACTTTATTTCTTTCCATCCACATGAACTGTTGTAAATAACCTGGAAGAAATTCGCGTTTGCATCCTCGCATGTTGTTAATTTTAGCCTTATGTCTTCCCCAATACGATTCAATATGTTGTGTATGACGCCTGTCTGTGGATTAACGAAGTGCAAAGAGTGGTTGACGGTTCTGTGCTGGTAAATTGGATTATTGGCCAGATTTCTGTAGGCTCGCCATTCATCACTATGGATAATTGATCCATCTCTCACCACTTTTTCGATTATTGCCAAAAGTGTTTCTTGGTCTCTGTGTTCAACTACTTCCATATACCCAACTGCTGGTGAATAACTAGTATCTACTAGGCCAAACACCCAAACTTGACTTCTAGGGCCCCGCCCTCGATGGTGTTTGGTTTATAGGAAAAACGCGATTCATCAATTTGAACAATTACCCCAGGTCCGCCAAAGTTGTATAGGATTAAGCTCAAAATGTCTTGTACACACCTCTCTGAAAAAGTTGTAGAAATCCACTATGGTCTGACGAGACTTATTTACAATTCGAGAAGTTTCCTGTTCACTCATTTCATTGCAACACAATATATGACATGTATCCATGCTGAAGTTTAACTTTGAATTAGCAAAAAATGAATCTTTTTTTAATGATAAATTTCGTCATATTTACAAACAGCTTTCACTTGGCACTTCCACAAATAACCGTCTAGAGAGGCACTGCACTTTGTCCAATTCATCAATATAGAAACGATTCACATTTTAACTCGCGTCGAATAAGTGAATTTTGCTTCATCCAGTTAATCACTGGTAAAGTTTCTTCCCCAAGTAATGGCTGCACAATTCCTGTAAAGTAGATCTATCCATTTTGAAGGGTAAGGAATTAATGATTTAAGAATGTTTGGGTTTTCCACATAAGCTAACGTAGTCTCATTGAGATTGGTAGTCCTATTATTTAAAAATACTTATTTTATTATTTGCATTATAAATTGTTTTATATAATAAATATTAAAATAGGTACTTGTGGGTTATCTGTCGCCACTTTTTAATATACCTATTGGTTATCTGTTTTTCCACTTTTTACTTGTGGGTCATTATTTTTTAGTTAGTTAGGTTAGGTTAGGTTAGTGTGTGGTTAGGTTAGGTTAGGTTAGGTTAGGTTAGGTTAAAATATACTATTTTTTTCTAAATTATTTTTATTTCTCAAATAACAAACATTAATCATATATTCGCGGTGGCATGAAACGCGCGATGGCCTCCAGGATGCCGTCGAATGGGTCGACACTAGCGGGTACTTGCTCCTCCACATGAACTCGGCCAGGTAGGTTTAAGATGGTGTCGGGCCGTTCCTCGGTGACGCTTGTCCTCCACTTTGCTGACCCACAAGCGTGGATATTTGAGTGTGGACTCCGGTATCTGCATCAACGAAAATTGTATCGATGATAACTTGAAATGTTGGAAGCCAGCCTCCTGGAGGTCGGTGGTCTTATATCCTCGCCAGCTGTCGGAGTAGATATTGGAACTTCGGCGATGTTTTCCACAATGGCAGCCAAGAGAGTTGCAGCAGAGCGGTTGGGAACTTGAACGATGAAGCAGTCTTTGTTTCACGGCAAATTCCTCCGAACATCCATTGTTGTGGTAAAATGCGTCCGGCATTGTTTTACGCCTCGTGAACAGGCTCTCATCGATCTCAGCCACTATTCCTTCGCCGCGATCTTGGTTTGCTCTAGGTTGGCTAACCTAACCTAACCTAACCTAACCTAACCTAACCACACACTAACCTAACCTAACCTAACCTAACTAAAAAATAAATGACCCACAAGTAAAAAGTGGAAACAGATAACCAATAGGTATATTAAAAAGTGGCGACAGATAACCCACAAGTACCTTAAAATATTACAATTTCTCTTATGTTACAACTAGCCTAAGACCCGCCCTTCGTGCGGGCGCGGGTAGCAAAAATTAACCAAACTATCACGACTTAACCTAACCAATCGTCAAGGGCGTACAATTAACCTAAAAAAATAAATAAAAAACAATAAATTTTTATTTATTTATTTATTTTTCTATATTAAGAGAAGAGGATTCTTTATACTGTACGGCATTGACGATTGGTTAGGTTAAGTCGTGCTAGTTTGGTTAAATAAAAAAAGACTAATATAAAAGCATTTAATACGTCCTTAACTAATTACTTAAAATTGGGAAACATAAACCTACCGTCTGAAGTTATGAAAACGTCCTTGAGGACTTCCCATATCAAGAATAGCGAACCCAATTTTACCATGTCAAGAATAGCGAACCCAAAAATTCCCTTGTCAAGAATAGCGAACCCTGCAGATGTTGGGTTCGCTATTCTTGACATGATCCAAAGAAAGTTATTTTTTAAATCAGTGACCAAAACTACAGGAGCTATTGAAGAATAGGAACCCCAGCCTTCTTTAGTTAGGCTTATAAGACTATATAACGAAAATACCACAACCTAACCTAACCAATCATTAGATTAACTGTACGCCCTTGACGATTGGTTAGGTTAGGTCATGATATTTTCGTTAGTTAGCCTTATAAAGCTAACTAAAGAAGGCTGGGGTCCCCATTCTTCAATAGCTCCAAACTGCTAGCCCCCAAAAGGAAAAGAACCCATATTCGAGCTTATTTCCGACATTAACCCTCATTTCATAACCTGGGTAAAATATACCTTTGCTTTGGTATAATTTACCATGGCTATGAAATAGGTGTTTACCATTATTTCATAACTTCGATACAAAATACCTTTGGAATAATTTACCATAATTATGGAAGAAGTCGTTAAATCTACTTTCGAATTACAAAGTATTTGAAACGCACATAGTAAGTACCCTAACTCCGAACATAGACTAAATGCCCGAGAGTACATCTGACATTAAATATACCTTCCGAGTACTCTTTCTACAGGTAGTACGTAGAAAGTGCAACGCAGCATGAGAAACCACTAAAAATTTATAAAGCATATTTTGGATTTAGTTTCGTTCTAACATACCATGTGAAGCCAAACCGAATTCTTTGAATTTTAATTTTATCCTAGAATTTATTTAACTTAACTACCATGTATTCAATCATGCACATTATGTCATAATGTTATAATGTTTCAGACCAACAAAGACCCTAGGATCCACTCATGGCTGGTCTACCTTACTGTGTTCGTAATTGTGTATTGTGCATGTCCTCCGTGGTGGCGGAGAGGACCTACAATTTTACGTGCGTTCCAAACCACAAAGCCTTAATTTTACTATCTTAAACTATCTTACTATCTTATCCCAACCTGGACCTTTTCCAGTTTGTGTACCGTTTTTCATATAATTTATTTTTGCTTCTTTTCAGATCAAAAATGAGTGATCAAAAATGAGTTCTTGATAACCTAACCTAACCTAACCTAACCTAACCATTTCCGAATGGTCCTTGAATAAATAATTTCAATCTAAACATGTTTACTATGCTGTATGTAATGTACTGTAGAAAACGGTACATAAACTGGAAAACGTCCCCCAACCTTTCCACCACAAAGGACCCCTTTTATTTTTATTTTTTTCCCACGGACCCCATGTTTTTGAAAGATTCCGTCTACCAAACAAACTGTTTTTATTAACTAATAATTAACTCGTTTTCTCATTTTTCACTATCAAATAAAGGACATATAAGTGAGTATGCAATTAAAATACAGTGTATTAAATAAAGTATTAATAATTCCAGCCAAGAGCAAGGGAACTTGAAATTTTAGCCTGAGCGCCCTTATCGTGGGTAAATGTACGATTTCCAGTGGAGCCTCTCGAAATATTGAAAGCAGCTCACGGACCCCCAGTACTAACTTCGCAGACCCCCAGGGGTCCGGGGACCCCAGGTTGGGAACCACTGCCTTAAACTATATCCAATCTATCAACATATGCGTCAAATCGATTTTTAAACATGTTTATAGACGTGCAACTAATTACTTCTACTGGCAAACTATTCCACCTATTTACTCTTCTATGCGTAAAAACGTTTTTGGCAACTGCTGTCTCGAACCTTCTACTTGTCAACTTACACCCGTTATTTCTAGTCCAATTATATTGAGATATTTCGAAAAAGCTATCTCTATCGACATTATCGAACCCATTCAGAATTTTGAAAACCTGGATTAGATCACCCCTTAGCCTTCTAGTCTCGAGTGTAGTCAATTTTAATTCCTTAAGCCTATCCTCGTACGACTTTGACCTAAGCGACGGAATCATCTTAGTTGCTCGTCTTTGAACTCTTTTGATTTTGTCTATATCTTTTAGCATATGCGGATTCCAAAATTGGATCGCGTACTCCAAATGGGGTCTAACTAATGATTTATAAAGAGGAACAATAATATCGCGCGATTTGTACTCAAAATTCCGAGCTATAATTAAAACCTCGCACTTTGTTCGCTTTATTGACCGCTGCTGTACTTTGTTTCGCTACTTTTAAATCACCAGTGACTATAACTCCTAAATCTTTTTCCTGCTGTACGCTTGCTAACTCCTTTCCTGACATACTATACGCAAAATTACCGTTACGCGAACCTATATGTAAAATTTTGCACTTATCGACGTTAAATCTCATTTGCCATGTGACTGACCAATCAACGATTTTATTCAGATCTTCCTGGATTGTACCTCTTTCTTCGTCATTAATAGCCCTACCACCCAACTTCGTGTCATCCGCAAACTTTGAAGCTGTACTGACTCGGCCGATATCTAAATCGTTAATATATATAAGAAAAAGCAAGGGCCCCAATACAGAATGCTGAGGAACGCCGCTCGCTGCATTAGCCCAAGACGAATCCGCTCCATCACCGACCACCCTCTGTTTCCTATCTCGCAACCACTCTTCTATCCAATGTATCTATGTAAAGATATAAATAAATAAATCTTTTCCACTTGCCGGATTCGAATCGACGACAGCGAAAGCTTCCACGCAATTTGCAGAGTCCTTATCCTACTCGGCTAGGTGGTGTTAGAAAAATGACTTAACATGTCCTGTTTTCTGTTTTTGTTGTTTTTGCGCTACATTAGTTTTATTAAACATTTTTTTGTTAAAAATTTCGTATTTACATTTAATGTTTATATATGGAACAAAATAATTTAAAAAAATGCATTTTTATGAAACTAAATCAACCAATATATATATATATATATATATATTTATATATATATATATATATATATATATATATATATATACATATATATATATACATATATATATATATATATATATATATACACACATATATATATATATATATATATATATATATATATTATATATATACCGGTACTGTATATTAGGCCGGTTCGAAATTTTATATTGAAAAGGTACATACTGTGAGGGGTTTGAATGGAACACAGGAGCCCCCTCATATATTATTTTCGCTGTTTAAAGCCTCCTACCCCTGGCACAATTTTTCACTTTTTTACCTATATTGAAGAATATTGTCCGTAGTGCAAATGTTGAAGTCTCTATACGAGGCTTCAAATTTGAAGTCTGAGACAGCGTCCAGGTTTGATTGGCGAGTCAAACTCCCGGTTTAATCGCAATTCGATTTCATCCAGCCGGAGTTGAACGTGGACAGTCGGAAAGTTTTGTGGCCCCAATTCTCAGGCTGAGCTGCAGAAGTAAATTTGGGGGAAGGGGACCGTAATCAGGACTGAAAGTGAAGCCTACCTCCTTTCCCTGCTTACCTACGGTACTTCTTACGGCGGCGACCTGGACACCACTATATCTGGCTCAAAGTGAAAAATGTTCTGGTGCAGTTTTCAGAGTGAAAGTTAAATCAGTGATTAAAACGTTACTTAAACCAGAATAGGACCCAATCTGTATGTACAGTTTTCACAGTAACCTAAATGCAATCTTGTGCATGTTGTTAAGGTAATTAGATAGGATATATGCTAGCATTAATATATTTGACTTAGTTTCGTGTTGTTTTTCTTTGATGGACCTAAAGTGTGTAGATTTTAATAAATTGTTTTGTGAACACCACAATGCTGTTCGAACCCTTCAGGTCAAGGAAAGATAAGCAGCCAGGGAAACAAGCAGTAATACTATTAGATTAGGTTAGGTTCTATTCTTGCATTTTTTAGATTTGGTGCACCCTACCCCCCCTTTCTTGGCTATGGCCCCTTTTCCCTGCAAACCGGAACCTTCGCAATATTTGCAACATTCTCTCTCTTTACAATATTTGCAACATTCTCTCTTTCCGTTTGCAATATCTGCAACATTGTCTCTCCACATTTGTTATTTTTTGCAACATTGTATCTACCCGTTTGCAACGTTGCATGCAATTGTATTGCATTCTACTTCGACATTCTAACTGTACCTTAAACAAAGTCCCTCATGTACTTTCCATCTACTTTTCGCCTGTACTGTATAGTATTATCTGGAAAGTATACAAAAAGGGCATTTTTTTAGTGTTCTTGAGAAGCCCAAAGAAGTCAATAAGGAGAGCAGCAGCTGAGTTAACTATTCCATACCCTAACTTTTAAAATTCAGGTCCTACAAGATACGTTTGTTTACCAGCTGCACGAGGAAGATTACATTAAAAGACTTAACACCTGTCAAGACTTTATCGAAAGGATTAAAACTGATGGTTTCTTTATTTGAATCTCATTTTTAGTGACGAGGCCACTTTCCGTACCTTTGGTAGATTAAACCGCCGGAACTACAGGATCTAGGTCAACAAAAATCCACATGAAACATAGAAACATGAGAAAGATTCGCAAAAAGTGAACGTTTCGTGAGCTATGTCACGCGATCGCATTTACGAACCTTTTTATTGAAGACAAAACCGTTAATGCAGAATCTTTTCTCAGAATATTAAAAATTTATTTTTGCTCTTGCACGACAACTTCAGGTTTGTTGCAACGTGCAGTGTTTCAGCAGGATAGTGCACTGCCTCATTTTGCTCGTACTGTGCGTATGTTTCCGGATGAAACATTCCCAAGGCAGTGGATTCACTGAAAAGGACCTACAAGATGTCCAGTTCGTTCTCCGGACTTATGTCCTTTAGATTTGTATTTTTGGAGATGCGTAAAAATAACCCTATATCTCAACAAACTAAGGAATATTAATGACCTAAAAATGCACATTAGAGATGCTGTATAGTATCAATTCATGTAACTGGTTTGGACAATGTTTTCACTCAATTAGAGCTTGGATTTCATTTAATTATTATGGAAGGCATGTTCCTTTTTGCAGCATTCATTTAAATAAACCTCGTGCAGAATACAGGCAGGTGAAAAACGGGTTTATACGGGGTGATCTTTTTTATTCAAGAACCATGAAAAATACTGTAGCTTTCATGGTTTCATGGTTCTTGAATAAAACAAATCATCCTATAAAGCTGATAAAGAGTTAAACTCATGTTTTAGATTAGGCTTCAATGAGAAGATTGTCGAATTCTGAGACTCTTCATATTCTTTCGTATTTCATCCGAATTTTACTTAACAGTAAATATTGCAAGTTTCATTAAGGAGGAAGGAAGGAACATTGCAAGGAAAATTAAGAGTTTATAATCTCCATTTGTTTTTTTATTTTTCAATGCATCCTTTGAATGGTGTTTGAATATACGCTTACGCGTGATTTAATTTAAAGCTTGTATCATGCTGAAAATCTTATTTGGTATACCGGTTTCCTACTCTAGTTGACTTCACCAAATGACTAGCGATTGTAATGAACCAGACTCAAATTAAAAAGAACAAAACAATCGAATTTCGGAGGTAATTGAAGTCAGTTCCGAAGACAGATCACCCGAAGTAAATCTTAGACCTGAAGTTGATTATGTTAACCTCAGAAAAACTCTTCTTTTTTAAACTATTTTAGGACTTTTTTGTCTCCTAATTCGGTTTTTATTTCTCAAAAAAAAAAAAAAAAAAAGCATTAACTTTTTTAATAACAAAGTAAAGTTGTGTATTCTCAGTATTTTCAGGTTATTTAATGAATTTCCATTTACTTTTTCTTTTCTGGATTAATGATGTTCTCGAATTTAGTGTTTTGTTGCAAGCAATTTAAAGAAACAAGGAAAGAAAAATAACCATTTTAAATTTTTTTTTAAATACATATAGAGTATAGAAACACACAGCAAATGAGTACATAAATGATAACTGCAGAAAACAACCTTAATTATTCGAGTAAAGAAGGCAAACTTTTAGCAAAATCCTTTTTGATTTCTACGTCTGGCATCAGACTACATGAAATAATTCTAGCTCTGATAAAACCATCTCGTGCTTCAAACCCAAATGCCGAACTTGAAGAGTCCATCACTAATTTAATACAACGCCCTACATTCTGGGTATGATTGGAATAATTTGTAATGTTCAATGCGTTTTCTTTAATAGCTAAAATTTCTGCTTTTGTTGGCTTCATTTTAAGAGGTGGCTCACTTAGTTTAGTATCATTCTAATTAATTACATTATCCCAGTCCTTTGATCAAAATTAAGATTAGAAATCTTGAAATATCTCAATTCTAAATTTTGACTAGTCTCATTTCGCATGTCCATGATTTTGCTAACAGCTTTTTCACGTTTTTCCCCAGCTGAGTCACACAGCATTGCCAGAAGAACATTTCAGGGAGAGCAAAGTATGCATTTTGGGATATATACTTCTTATCAATTTCTGCTGATTCTCTAGGCGAATGAGTAACCCTATTAATAGCAGAAAACACATGCCTTGGGCCATCTATTGTAATTAGGTCTGCACTTGATGTCAAACCAATTAGGACCATAATTTGTCACAATGAAGTGTGTTATTGTGTAAAGTTTCTTTGTTGGTTTCACTGTTGAAACATAAGGCTCCAAACCTTATGAGCAAGAGTTAACTATCTAGCATGACTAATAGGACCTGGCTTTATATGAGCAAGGTGTTCATCAATTGTACCATTTCTGATTGCTGAAATAATGCGGTATAAGTACTGCTGATCTCCACTAAGATCATCAACAATGCGTTGTGGCAGATATAATAGTTCTTTACTACTAGGTATAGGTTTGAATTGTACTACTGGATTGTTTTCAGAAAACTAAATGGCTTTTTCAATAGGACCAACAAAGGTATTTGCCCCAGATGTTGTACCATCCACTGTTTCAAAAATATGTCTCAAAGGTAATTCATTTGTATGAAGCATACAAATGAACCACTGATGTGGCCTACCAAGTGCTTTCTCCATAACATGAATTACACCTTCTTTATAACCAGCGTTGGTATTTGTGCTATCACAGCCTATTACAGCTATATCATTTTGTAGATGCCTCTCTTTAATAACTGACAATACTGAATTTATTATGTCTGCAGCCTTACTCGATTCTGGTGACTGATGGGTTGTGGGGCCGCGCAGTTAATTTTCCGCATTTATATTATTTTTATATTAGTTACCGACAAACCAATTTTGCGCGTACCAAATTGTATATATTTTATCATTGTGTAATTTTAAGAATCATATATAATCTTTATAAATAAGTATTGTACATAAATTTATATATATATATTTAATTAATTCAGCTGTATATAAAATAACAAAATCTTCTGTAAAATAACCCCAGCCAACCAAGAACTCAATAAACTCTGAAAACGACCGGCTTTTCCTTCAAGACGCCAACCCCCCAAACGACAGGGAGAGAAGAGGACACGAGAGGCCCCTAAAAGAGATACCCAACAAAGCGATAGCTTGCCTCTCGTATCCTTCATTCTTCCCGGCAAATACAAGTAGTAGCAAGAAGGAACAAGCTACAATTGGTGACCCCGGAGTGACCCGAAGCAGCCAGCGGAAACAGCATCCTTCAGTCGCCCGGCGGAACAAACCGAAGCCACGCCTCTTCGCCGCCCACCCGTAGTAGCCGGTCGGAACCGAAGCAGCAGCACACCCGAATTACATTCCCGCAAGATGGAATCTGTTGAATCAGGAGTGCACCATGTCACCATCAAGCCACCCACGTTCTCTGAAGCGTCGGCCGCAGGATGGTTCTCCATCATGGAGGCACAATTCGACATTTCCAGAATAACATCCGAAGAAACCAAACTTTAAGCCGCTTCAATCAACCAAACCAAACTTTAAGCCGCTTCAATCAACCAAACCAAACTTTAAGCTGCTTCAATCAACCAAACCAAACTTTAAGCCGCTTCAATCAACCAAACCAAACTTTAAGCCGCTTCAATCAACCAAACCAAACTTTAAGCCGCTTCAATCAACCAAACCAAACTTTAAGCCGCTTCAATCAACCAAACCAAACTTTAAGCCGCTTCAATCAACCAAACCAAACTTTAAGCCGCTTCAATCAACCAAACCAAACTTTAAGCCACTTCAATCAACCAAACCAAACTTTAAACCGCCTTATATAGTTTCAGGTCCCACACAGGTACCGGGCGCACAATCGGACGACATCGGATCGGAGAAAAAGCACGCAAGGAAAAAGGACGATGGAGGACGCACCTCGGAGGTAGCAAATACAGACCTCAGGACGGGCGCGCAGGACAACGCAACAACCGGAAACGAGACCGACCGAGGATCAACGCGAGCTGGATGAAGGATCCGATTCAAATCAAGACCCGAATATTTCTACTTTTGATATACGTGCTCCGCTTCTCGGGGTGGGCAGTAGTGTGGGGCCGCGCAGTTAATTTTCCGCATTTATATTATTTTTATATTAGTTACCGACACACCAATTTTGCGCGTACCAAATTGTATATATTTTATCATTGGATAATTTTAAGAATCATATATAATCTTTATAAATAAGTATTGTACATAAATTTATATATATATATTTAATTAATTCAGCTGTATATAAAATAACAAAATCTTCTGTAAAATAACCCCAGCCAACCAAGAACTCAATAAACTCTGAAAACGACCAGCTTTTACTTCAAGACGCCAACCCCCCAAACGACAGGGAGAGAAGAGGACACGAGAGGCCCCTAAAAGAGATACCCAACAAAGCGATAGCTTGCCTCTCGTATCCTTCATTCTTCCCGGCAACTACAAGTAGCACCAAGAAGGAACCAGCTACAGGGTAATATACTCTCCACCTGGTTCAGCAATCATTACATACTGTTCTTCACTCTTCTTTTCACTGTACCACCTATCATTGACTTTCACTTTACTTAAAGTCTGATCCTTTCGACCATAGAAGTATATGGAAGTGATAGGATTCACTTTATCACTTTTCAATGTTTTTGAAGTTTCTCTTTCTCTCCGCACTTTACTTCTGTCTATAACGAGATGGTCACCGTCTTTGGTGATCAGACCAACGTCTACAAATTTTTTTCCTTGCTGAATAACATGGGGAACTT
Organism: Bathynomus jamesi; assembly: GCA_023014485.1. NCBI lineage: Eukaryota > Metazoa > Arthropoda > Malacostraca > Isopoda > Cirolanidae > Bathynomus > Bathynomus jamesi. Next base: position 411,873 of record JAJOZX010000056.1, on the reverse strand, counting down.
GAAAGCGTAGATGCTACTGCATGGAAAGCTGTTGGTGTAGAGTTGCTGCGAGAGGGGATGTTGTTTCAGTTGTGGAGACACTGGTGTGTGGGATGCTAATTCCATCTCTGCTCTTCTATAGGTGAATTATTAACTGAAAAATAAGAACAAAAACTCAAATAAATTTCAGTGAATTTTAATTGCTTTAGGAAAAACAAATATTTACTCGGTTTACTCACGTCAGTCAAATGTACATTGTAAGAAGTGTAACAGAATTTTTTATCTCATTTCTCATTGTATGCTCAATAGCTTCTTACCTCTGGATTCTATAGCTGGGGGACAACTACTGCAGCTGGCTGTCAGGCGAACAGTTGTGCCTGGGGAGTCAGAAGACACGATGAATACAAGTATACAATACGACCTTGGCAGGAATACTTAAATCTGGGAATGATAAAAAATAATATAGTAAAGTTATAAAAATTGGTTCTTTTGCATTATCCTCCCAACACTAATTTTTTTATATAATGTTGGTTTGGTTTTGGTTATGGTACTTTATTTTCCTTCCATTATAAAAAAAATTAGTGTTGGTATTAGGTTAGGTTAGGTTAGGTTACGGTAAAAACAGCCCGCCGCATGGGTTAGCCGTAGTTAGCCGGCTTCAAGTTAGGTTAGGTTAGATAAAAAAAAATTAGTGTTGGGAGGATAATGCAAAAGTACCTAAAAATTTATACTTGTGATTTCATAATAACATTAATGGGGGTTATTCATATGATGTAATGTTTACGGATGTATGCTAGATGAGAACTCTATGTTCTGTGTTTTTTAAATTATATTCATGCAAAAATGGCGTAGTTTGAGAAACCCTGCACATTTTTTATCATCATATTCGTTTTCTCAGCAAAAACTACAATAAAATATCAGTATGCCGTTGTAAATTATTCGGAATCCCCTGAAGATCAGCCCTCAGCCTTCTTTAGTTAGCCTTATAAGGCTAACTAACGAAACTATCACGACCTAACCTAACCAGTCGCTAGGTCAACTGTACGCCCTTGACGATTGGTTAGGTTAGGTCGTGATATCTTCGTTAGTTAGCCTTATAAAACTAACTAAAGAAGGCTCGGAGCCCTGATCTTTAGGTGATTCTCATTTTCATTATTCCGTATTAGTTAACGAACTTTATTGGCCTATTTTCTGATGTTTAATTGCTAACTTATGTTATTCTAATACTACCTAAAATTAACCTATCTTAAAGGATCTGATTGAACAAGAATAGAGGAGGGAATCACGAGATAATAAACCTATGTATGATTGGCTGAACAAGAATACAAGTATGAACCAAACGAAATCTGTTGTTCTTGCTTTGTGGTTTATGTCACGTACGCTCTTCCAAATTCAGAATAGGCTTATTCTTTTATAATCTACCGATTAAACCTAATTTACATTTATGTTATACATTATGACTTGTTATTCTATATTCATTATTAAATCCCATTTTTACGCTCCCAACACACCTTCGTCCCTCTAAATTCTTTCACACCGACTCGAGTGAAAGAGTAAAATGTACACATTATGCATTCCACAAACAGGTGTGAAGGCACGGCATCGTCACCATTATCAACATCTTCAATATCCTCCAAGCATAATAGGTTCTTAAGAGATGCAAAATTTGCGATTTCTCGGTATGCTGGGTTTAAAGTAATCCCCTTCGCATTCAATATGTACTTGAAGTCGTCTCCGACTTTGATGGGTACACCATACGTTTTTGTTCCTGATGACAGAAACGAGTCCGTGTATGCATTATCGCCACACTCATTCTTGATCTTATCAGTAAGCACGCCAAGGAACTCACCTATAGGGGGCATATATTCACCCTCCCTCACCGTAAACATGATACGTGAACATTGCGTGATGTTCTTCACCTAAAGGGCGTGGGAGAAGCTCGTTTTGGTGTACTATTGCATGGCTCTGCAATGGCTTTTCAGGCGAAAAAAGGCGTAACTCCTTTGAAAGCGACCAGCCGAACATAAATTTCCCTAACTGTGAACGATTGCCTCCATGAAGGACCTCGAGATTCAACTGCGGTACTCAAGATTTTATAAATGTATTTTATATTGATGCTCAAAGTTTAAGATTTAAATTTGATCAGTTATTAAGTAGTGTAATTGACCAAAAATCTGAGGTTGCAGCAATTATTGAATCCTAGTTGAATAACGTTAGTAGAGATTTTCTCGGAGAATATCATATCCCTGGTTATGAGATGTTCAACAATGATAGCAAAGAAAGAAGAGGTGTTGATACAGTATTATACTTTTGGTCACACTTAAAACCCATAATTAAAAACATTGCAGAAGTTAATAATATAAATACGACGTTTGTTGAAATTAAAGACAACTCACGAAAGAAATTAATTATAGGTTTAGGATACAGGTCTCCCTCTAAGACTATCGAAAGTGATAATAGGTTTCAAGAACTAATTTTTCATGTTAGTAGCGAACATGATGCGCTAATTATGGGAGATCTTAATTTACCTTGCAGGGATTGGGGTGGTCCTTTACAGTCCAATTCCAGTCGTCGACTGTATGAGGGTTTTCTCGAAATTTCACTTTTTTAAATGGTCAAGGAACCCACACGAGAACACAATATTCTAGATGTAGTTTTAAGTACAGACCAAGATATAAGTGATAATATCTCTGTAAGACTGTAAGAGACTACTTCTCCACCAGTGATCATACACATTTGAAATTAAAATTAATGTCTACAATTCGGAGAGCCTAGAATACGTTCTGGATTTTAAAGGAGCTAAATTTCATGACATGAAACTGCAGCTATCGATCCATAATTGGGATGAGGCTCTATCGCACGATCATATTAATAGCACATGGACTTCTTTTTATAATTATTTTAAATGTTTAAAATCGAGTAATATCCCATTATGTAAAAAGAAACTGGCGAAGTCTGTTAAACCTAAATGGTGGAATACTGAAATTAAAAGTAGCTTAACATTAAAAAGGAACGCGTATTTTAAATTTAAAGAATCAAATAATTTGTCCGATGAAAATGCTTACAAGCTTTTGAGAAGGCGAAGCAAAAAACTTAATTGAAAAAATAAGAACAACTATGAGCTATATATAGTAAACCAAATTAAATCGAATCCGAAGGAATTCTATAATTATGTTTGGAATAAAAAAATAGCTTCGCAGACTATTGGTCCACTCATTGTCGAAAACAACGAACAAATTTACGAAGACTTACAAATAACGGAAGTTTTAAATAAATTCTTCTCTTCCGTCTTTACTAACGAAAATACGACCATAAATTAGCCACTAACAGGACCTCCTGACCCTCAGGCTTATGATAAAATTTAAATATGTATATAAATATAAACTGAATTAAGAAATAGTGAAAATAGCGACCCTTCGCAACCCTACTTGAGAAACCCCGCGACCTGATTTGGGTCGCGATCAGAGGTTGGGAGCAACTGATTTGAAGCTTAACGATTTTACTGAAGTACTCTTGGCCATAGATAAAATTAATCCTAATAAGACTCCCAGTACAGATAACATCTATCCTAGGGTAATTAAATGAATGAACTGCACAATAGTCTCTGCTCTCACATATATACTGTACTTAACAATTAATAATAAATCGTTACAGTCTAGGGAAGTTCCGTTCGATTGGAAACTTGCAAACATTACGCCAATATTTAAAAAAGGGGACAAACCGCTTCCAGTAAATTATCGTCCCATTAGTCTGACTTCAGTAGTTGGTAAGGTTATGGAGACGATCGTTCGGGACAAAATAGTTAGTCAGTTTGAAATGAATAAATTAATCAAAGATTCTGAACACGGCTTTCGACGTAATCGTTCTTGTCTTCCTAATTTGCTCGACTTTTTTACTGATATTGTAAATATATTTGACGAGAGTAAAACAGTAGATATATATTTCGATTTTCAAAAAGGGTTTGATAAAGTGTCACATAGACGATTACACTGGCCAACAAGTATTTTTCATCAGATATAATTATGGATGGGCAAGATAGCTCTTGGAACGCTGATTCCAAATCTGTTTTCGGTTTTCCTCTAGCACGTCTAGTTTTCGAGATGAGACCGATCATAATATATATAATAAATATAATATATATATACCGTGTGACCACAAAAATTGTCCCTGTTTTTAATCGCTTATTACTCAGTCATTATTGCAGCTTCACAAATGAAATAAAAAGCATTCGAAAGAGAACATTTTAAAGTTTTAATTTATTCTACATGTGTTCAAAGTGACGTCCCTGGACATTCTTACATTTCACACAACGGGAAAGGAAGTTATTTATTACATTTTCCAAAACGCTGCATTCAATGGACTGTACACTCTCTACCACCGCTTGCTTTAATTCTTCGATAGAGGATGGCTCTTGCCTGAATACTTTGTCCATGACAAATCCCCAGAGAAAAAAGTCCATAGGTGATAGATCGGGAGATCTTGCGGGCCAGGGAAACTGCGAGCGATGAGAAATGAATCTTTGTTCAAAAAATCTTGTTAAACATTCCAGTGATTGCTTAGTTGTGTGGGCTGTTGCTCCGTCTTGCTGAAACCACTTGTTACTGCAGTTTTCTTGTTCAAAAACAGTGTTCAGCATTTCTACATATCTTTCTGAAGTTACTGAAAGCGGTCTCCTTGTCTCTGGGTCCTCAAAAAGTAAGGACCATAAACCTTGCTGCTACTCAAACCACACCAGACAGTAACTTTTGGTGAATGCAGAGGTTTCTCCAAGTGTATATTTGGCTTGTTTTGTGACCAACACCGGTAATTCTGTCTGTTGATGAACCCATTGAGATAGATGTGGCATTCATCACTGAATATTATGTCACTTAATCTTATCTGGTTTTGTTCAATTATTGTTTCAATGCGTTCACAAACATCAAACGACGCTGGTAGTCTTGTTCGCTAAGCTGTTGCAAACACATAATTTTGAATGACTTCATTCTCAAATCCAACGTGATTATTTTCCAAATGCTCTCCCGTTTGATTCCTGTCACAGCTGATAGTCGTCTCACAGATTTCTTGTCGTCCGTTTCAAGCTGATTTGCGACTGAATCAATGTTTTCAGCGGTTCGCACACCTTTGCTGCGCCCAGAGTTGCCTTTATGCATGTTCTTGATTGAGCCGTGATGTTTCCATTTTGCGAAAATCCTGCGAATCGTTTTAGGATCTATGGTCCTTTGCTGACCGTATTGTCGTCTGAAAGACCGTTGGGTGGCAACTACCGAGCCATGTTTGATCATCTCTTCTGCGATGAAACACGTTGCATGTCCGACAAATAACCCATGATTGTGGTGGATAAAACTGTCATTTTTTTATAAGTACTGATTTCGTATCCAGGATATCGAAAAAATTAAATAAACTTTTAAATATTCTTTTTCGAAAGCTTTTTATTTCATTTGTGAAGCTGCAATAATGACTGAGTAATAAGCGATTAAAAACGGACAATTTTTGTGGTCACACGGTATAATATAATATTGTATATAATCTATATATCGGGTCCGCAAAAAAAAAAGGAGCATGACGAAAATTGCTCTCACGCCCGCATTTTTTGCCGGACCCTTAAATGTTATATATTTAGCTAAAGATAAAAGAGCCCAGAGTTGTATAAACAAATTTCATCAAAATCGGTCATAAATAAAGATTTTATGGCCACAAACGTGCAATGACTAAAAAATGAATTTCCGCGTAAAAATTTAATGTTTTTCTCATTTTAAATTATTTTTTTCAGATGCCTAAATAATTTTAATCAATAAAAATGATAATATGCCCTTTTCTAAAGAAGATAAAATATTAATAAAACATTATACCTTGATAAAAATTATGGCGCAATAAAATTATTACAAGAGTTTCCGAATAAACCATGGTCGAAAGGAGGTTTGGACAAGCTGTTAAGAAAAATCGACGAAACTGAAAGTACTGAAAGGAAACAAGGAAGCGGGAGGCCAAGATCAGTTCGAACCGAAGAAACATCAGAGATGTGGAACTAAGAATTTGTAGTCAAGAAGGCAGACCAGGGACTCACGTGACACCGTCAAGAATTGTTAGAGTTGAGCATATCCGAAAGTAGCGTCAGAAACATTATTAAAAACGACCTTGAACTAAAACCTTATAAACGGATACACGGCAGAAATTACTGAAATTAACGAACAGAAAAGAGTTGTTTGTTCTGAACGCATGTTAAAAATTCACTCCCGAAAAAGTAGACCTCGGCTTTTTTACTGACGAAAAGAAGTTTACGGTAGAACCACCGCGAAATTCCCAAAATGACAGAGTGTATTCAAGAGTTAATCGTAAAAATGAAATACCAGATGATAGACTTTATGCTACCCGTAATCATTTTTCTGCCAGCGTAATGGTATGGGTCGGTGTGTCTAAACTAGGCAAGACATCTGTTTTTTTCGTAGAGCCAACATCAAAGTAGACGCCCGCTATTACACTGAAACTTTGTTGGAACAAATGCTGCCCGAAATGAGACGATTGGCGAATAATGGTTACTTCTTATTCCAACAGGATGGCGCTCGGGCGCATACCGCTAAGTCAACTATTGAATTTTTAGAAAATAATGTTCCTGAATTGCTTTACCAAAAGATTGGCCCCTAATAGTCCAGATTTGAATCCCGTAGACTACGGAATATGGGAAATGTTGGCTGAGAAAATGTACAAGCATAAGATCCGAAATGTCGAACATTTGAAAGAAGTTATCGTACAAAAATGGGAAGAAATTACCCAAGATCAAGTAGATAAAGCTATAGATCAATTTAGGCCCCGATTACGAAGGGTTGTAGAGGTTTCTGGCAAACATATCGAACAATTTTTTTAGTCTTATAATTTCGTTTTCTTTGGAAATTGTAAAATTATATGACATGTTGTAGTAAAACTTTTATATTTTTTTTAATTTTTGACGTATTGACATGAAATTTGGTACTAACTTAGTTTATTTGTTGCTTATTTGCCTAAAATAATTATTTGTCATTATGTGTAAAAATAAATGTACAGTAAACATTTCTGACAAACATATCGAACAATTTTTAAGTCTTATAATTTCGTTTTTTTGGAAATTGTAAAATTATATGACATGTTGTAGTAAAACTTTTATATTTTCTTTAATTTTTGACGTATTGACATGAAATTTGGTACTAACTTAGTTTATTTGTTGCTTATTTGCCTAAAATAAGTTATTTGTCATTATGTGTAAAAATAAATGTACAGTAACCATTTTCGTCATGCTCCTTTTTTTTTTTGCGGACCCTGTATTATAATAAGAGAGCTGTCCGTCTGTCCGTCACATTTTCAGAAATTGTGAGAAAAAATTGTGAGAACAAAATTCAGAAATTGTAAAAAAAATTCAGAAATTGTATTACGGGCGGCAACGTGAAGCTCAAGATTTTCATGACTGTGTTCTTTTCTGTAGTTTAGCAATGGGGGAAGGGTGGGGGTGGGGTAATGTGGGATGGGTGGGGTAATGGGGAGGGGTGGGGGTAATGGGGGAGGAGGTTAGCCCCCAAGTTGTTTGAATGGGGGTGAGGAGGTTAATTATAATCTATACTATAATAAGAGAGCTGTCCGTCTGTCTGTCCGTCTGTCTATCCGTCAGACTTTCAGAAATTGTTAGAAAAAATTGTGAGAAAAAAATTCAGAAATTGTAAACAAAATTCAGAAATTGTATTACGGGCGGAAATGTGAAGCTCAAGATTTTCATGACTGTGTTCTTTTCTGTAGTTAAGCAACGGGGAAGGGTGAGGGTTGGAGGAAGGGTGGGGGTGGGGGGAAGGGTGGGGTGGGGGTAATGGGGGATTGGTGTGGTAATGGGGAGGGGTGGGGGTAATGGGGGAGGGGTTAACCCCCAAGTTGAATGGGGGTGAGGAGGTTTTGGGAGATACCAGATTCAGAAATGTTGACACAATGTGAAGCCCAAAATTTTCACGGCTGGGTTCTTTTTTTGTAGTTTAGCCTGTCTAACCGTCAGCGAAGTGACGGGAACTGTACTAGTAATATTATAGTAAGAGAGCTGTCCGTCTGTCCGTCACACTTTCAGAAATTGTGAGAAAAAATTGTGAGAAAAAAATTCAGAAATTGTAAAAAAAATTCAGAAATTGTATTACGGGCGGCAATGTGAAGCTCAAGATTTTCATGACTGTGTTCTTTTCTGTAGTTTAGCAATGGGGAAGGGTGGGGGTGGGGTAATGGGGGATGGGTGGGGTAATGGGGAGGGGTGGGGGTAATGGGGGAGGGGGTTAGCCCCCAAGTTGTATGAATGGGGGTGAGGAGGTTTTGGGAGATACCAGATTCAGAAATGTTGACACAATGTGAAGCTCAAAATTTTCACGGCTGGGTTCTTTTTTGTAGTTTAGCCTGTCTAACCGTCAGCGAAGCGGCGGGAACTGTACTAGTATATATAATATGCATTAACTATATATAATATAATATATAATACTATATACACAATATATAATATGCGTTCTTTATATAATAATATATATAATATGCATATATAACTATATATAATATAATATAAAAAAACTACTATTATACTATATATACACAATATATAACACTAGGCAACAAAGATTTTGTTACAGAAGACCAAATAGGTGCTCCTAGCTAATTTCGGTATGCTGATTTCAAATCTATAATTAGATTTTTTCTATCACGTCTAGATTTTGTGTAAAATGCAAATCACTTTTAGTAAAATTTTCTACCACGTCCAGATTTTGGTTTTAATCGGCTTAATGCCAGTAATATGAAACTTGCTTTTCAAGGTTAAAGCAATTTTGTTTGCCAACTATATACAAATTCGAACAATTTGATAAATAAAATTTATCCCGAGTTGGCAACACTGAGTCAAGAGCATAGTAACGGGCAACGGCCCAACGGTCAGTCGCTACGTGACAGTCAAGCAGAACGGTTGTTGAAGCTCTCTGCTGATGAGCAAGTGACAGGTTGTGGTGACTTGTGTGTTTTTATAGCATTTGTTTTGTACTACGGTGTGTATTTCTTTTTATTTTGCACATCGTAATAATTACTTTCTACGTTTTTTCAGATATTGTATGGTAATTCAAAATGGCATCAAATAGACGTGCTTGTGTAAATAACCCAGACAACTTCTGCTTTGTCTGTGGACAATATACACCTAAGCCACAACGTAGAAACATAACAACAAAGATTAAACTTGCCTACAAGTGTTATTTTGACTGTAAGTTAGGAGACCAACAGAGGGACTGGGCACCACATATTTGCTGTGCACAGTGCAATGCAATGTTAATAGCTTGGATGAATGGTAAAAGAAAAGCTATGACGTTCTCAGTCCCCATGGTTTGGCGTGAGCCGAAAAATCACCTCAATGATTGTTATTTTTGTTTGACAAAGATTGCTGGTTTCACAAAGAAAAACAAATCAAAGATCACGTACCCAAACTGCGAATCAGCAATGAAACCAGTACCACATGATGAAACAAATCCACCACCAGTTCCACCAGCAACGATAACAGACAGCAGTTCTGCTAGTGATATAGAAACAGGGAAAGATGGCATATATGTTCCAGATGCAAATATTTCCCCACATTTGTTAAGTCAAGCGGAGTTAAATGACTTAGTGCGCGATTTGGAATTACCAAAAGAAAAGGCAGAGTTGCTTGGTTCAAGACTTCAAGAATTTAATCTTCTCCAACCAAACACCAAAGTTTCCCATTTCCGCCATCGCCATTTGCAGTTTTCATCATTTTACTTACAGGAAGAAAACGTTTGTTTCTGCCACGATATCAGTGGTCTGATGCAAGGGATTGGCTGTCGCTATGATCCAAAAGAATGGAGACTGTTCATTGACTCTAGTAAAGCTAGCCTTAAAGCTGTATTACTGCACAACGGCAATGAAAAACCTTCAATACCTGTAGCACATGCCACTGGCCTTAATGAGACTTATGAATCGATGAAACTGCTGCTAAGACTCATCAAATATAAGGACCACACATGGAATATTTGTGGCGACCTTAAAGTTGTATCATTACTTCTTGGGTTACAGTTGGGCTACACAAAGCATATGTGCTTTTTGTGTCTATGGAACAGCAGAGATGACAAGAACCACTACAAAAAACATGATTGGCCATCTAGAACTGAACATGTTGTTGGTAAATACAATGTGAAACACCCAGCACTTATTGACCCTCAGAAAGTACATCTTCCACCACTTCACATTAAACTTGGCCTTATGAAAAATTTCGTGAAGGGTATGGATCATCAAGGTAGTGGTTTCCAATATTTAAAGGATAAATTCAAAGGAATATTGACAGATGCTAAGCTAGAAGCTGGAGTTTTCACTGGACCACAGATCCACAGTGTCATCCACGACTCATCGTTTCCATCTAACCTAAATGAGAATGAACTAGGAGCATGGACATCTTTCGTTGAAGTTGTCAAAAATTTTCTTGGAAACCACAAAGCTGAAAACCACCGTAAACTCGTAGAAAACATGCTTAAATCTTATGAAATAATGGGATGCAGAATGTCTTTGAAAATTCATTTTTTACATTCTCATCTTGACTTCTTCCCGGCCAACCTTGGGGCTGTAAGTGACGAGCATGGTGAGCGCTTCCACCAACAGATCTCAGTTATGGAAAACAGATACCAAGGTAATTTCAACCCAAATATGATGGGAGATTATTGTTGGTTCCTGCAGAAGGAGAGCTCGTCATCCTACAAGCGACAAAGGAAGAGGACACACCAAAGTTTCACTTAAGAACAGGAATTTGCCTTTCAGTAGTAACAACAAAATACTAACGCGCTTTGGGTGGATGGTTGGGCGCAGGGGTGGTAACTCCGCCAGCGGAATTCCGCTGTCTGTCTTAAGCCAGAATAAAGGAGGAAAGACATCCCTGTTCACTAATTATTTAAGTATGCTTAACATAAAACGTGGCACGGAAAAGTAGCTTAGACGGCTTTCGTAATAGAAGCGGGTGAGAAAAAAAATGAAAAATAGGGGTTTTCGGTTACACAAAATCTGGACGTGATAGAGAAATTTTGATATCAGATCTGAAATCAGCATCAGCGCTTTAGTAGGAATCAGTAGTTCACGTGTCTGTAACAAAAAAAAAGTTGAAATTTGTTGCCTAGTGTAATCTGCGTCCTTTATGCGTGTAGCGGAGTATTTTATCTTGCAGCTTAGGTGTAAGTTTTTGCTTTACCGTTTCTGTACCCTCATGTATAGCATTTTGTCGTTTCAACTTAGACTTTCCGCAGGTTGTCTTGTGGTATTTTAAGTGAGAGTAGTTGCTGGCCACAAATTTGCAAACGTTGCACATGTACACCCTTTTATTCTTTGGCGTAACAGTCACATGTCTAGATGTGTGTTGTTTTTTGCTTTGTTTTGTGTCGCCCACTTACACATATTATTTTTAGGTTATTTACATCAACCCACTCATCGATCATCATGCCTCGAAAGTGTAAAAATCACTCCGACAATTTCTGTTACATGTGCGGTTCGTTCGCGACTAAATCACAACGGCGTACAATAACAATGAATCTTCGGAAAACTTACTGGTTATACTTCGGCTGTCCACTAGGTGACTAAGATAAGGCGTGGGGCCTACATGTTATCTGTACCGCTTGTTCGAATGCATTACGTGACTGGTTGAACCAAAGGAAAAAGTCGATGCCATTCGCTATACCCATGATATGGAGGGAGCCGAGAGACCATCATGGCCATTGTTACTTTCGCAATGTTAACATAACTGGATTCTCCGTGAAGAACAAGCATAACATCGTCTATCCGAACGTAGACTCCGCGATCAGACCGATCCCTCACGATGACATGATGCCGATTCCGGTACCTCCACAGCATGGACTCGATTCTTTAGAAGACGAAAGGGAATCCGACGAAGGTGCAATTGGCGGAAATGCGGGACTTTCGGCCGATCTTGACTACACACCTGACGAAGAGCAATCGGAGTTTACCCAAAACGAGTTGAATGACCTCATTAGAGACCTAGCCCTCTCCAAAGAGAACTCAGAACTTCTCTCCTTAAGACTCAAGCAGAAACAGTTATCTGAGAAGAACGTCCGAGTGTGTCACTATTGAAAACGAAACCAAGATTTGGCGACATTCTTTACAGTTTTTTTAATTATTTATATCAGCGACATCGACGTCGGGATTAACGGTATAATTTAAAAAGAACTTGTCATAGGTACGCACACCGAGTGGCGCCTCTTCATTGATTCCTCACAGCGAAGCTTGAAAGCGGTTCTCTTGCCGTTCTTAAAGCCGTTCATCCCGATCGTCCACTTCGTTCATCTAAAGGAGACGTATGATAACATGAATATACTACTGGAAACAATCCAATACACCACTGATCAATGGAATATCTGTGGTGATCTCAAAGTTATTGGTATGTTAATGGGCATGCAAGGAGGGTTCACGAAATACTGTTGTTTCTTATGCCTATGGGACAGCCGTGCTACCGCGGATCATTACATCAGATGTGACTGGCATCAAAGAAACACATACGGGCCAGGAACTGGTAGTGTCCAGTGTGTTCCTTTAGTTGATCCAAAGAAGATGTTCCTTCCACCTCTCCACATTAATTAAGCTCGGCTTAATGAAAAATTTTGTGAAAACGATGGGTAAAGCGAATTCGAGAGGGTTTCGATACCTTGTTCAGAAATTTACAAACATCAGTGCCGCGAAATTGAGGAGGGAATCTTTGTGGGGCCCTAACTCAGGGAGTTTCTGCAGGATGAAGGCTTTGAAGAAAGCCTCAATGCCTTATAACTAAAAGCATGGCAGGCTTTCAAATGGATTTGCGGAAATTTCTTGGGTAACCACAAGTCTCCCGCATACAAAGATGGAGTTCAGAAACTGCTCGATGCATATCAAGAAATGGGCTGTCGCATGTCCTTGAAAATACAATTTTTACATTCGCATCTAGATTTCTTTCTCGAAAACCTTGGCACAGTGAGTGACGAACAAGGGGAATGCTTCCATCAAGACATCCAGTCAATGGAAAATCGCTACCAAGGTTTCTGGAAGGAAAGTATGCTGGCAGACTACTGCTGGATGTTGTACTGCGACGATCCGGACAAGGTTTACAAAAGAAAAAAGTACTCACAACGTTTTTAGGTTGGTGTACATTTCTTTTTATGAATAAAGTTGTACTTTTACGACAAATTGTGCTAAAATTAACACGTCATATTTTGATAACTTGATGAAAACTGAAAACAGATTTGGAATCAGCGTACAAAACTGGTCTAGAAAAATGTGTATACATCTTTGATGAGAGAAAAAATGTTCAATTTTGTAGACCACTATTATTAACTAAACTTCATTCTCACAGAATTGATGGTAATGTTCTCAAGTGGATCGAAAATTGGTTTAGTGGACGTAAACAAAGGGTGGTCATCAATGGCAAAGCGTCTAACTGGAAAAATGTAACCAGCGGCATGCATCAGGGATAAGTTCTGTGGCCATTTTTTTTAATTATTTATATCAGTGACATCGACGTCGGGATTAACGGTATAATTTAAAAATTTGCGGATGATACCAAACTGGGGGGGGAACAAAATCCGCGGCAGAGTGTTTGCAGATTCAAGAAGATATTAATAAATTACTCGAGTGGGCAGAAATTTGGCAAATGAACTTTAATATACTGTAGATAAATGTAAAACTTTGCATATCGATAAAAACAATGTTAAAGAAAAGTATTTTATGTGCGACAAGACACTAACAATTATTAGGAAGAGAAAGAGTTAAGTATTATTGTTGCCAACACTCTTAAACTGAGTAAGCAATGTATCGAAGCGGACAGAAAACCAAGTAGAATCTTAGGATTTATTGGTAGATTATATAAACTGAAGTCGGAGAAAGCAATGCTAACATATATAATTCCTCAGTACGCCCCCACCTGGAATACCGCGTTCAATTCTGGTACCCAATTTTACGACAACATAGAATGGAGAGAATGCAGCGACGGGCTACCAAGATGATTCCTAGACTTAGAAACAAATCATACGCTGGCCACTTTGAAACGTTATATTTATTTTAATTTCATTTAATCCAGGTATTTAAAATTAATCCAGGTATTTAAAACGATTAAATGTTTTGATAATATGGACGCGAAAAAATATTCCACCTTCAGAAATTCAGATAGAACTCCGGTATTGGTTTCAAATTAGTAGGTAAACATTTTAACCCTTTAAGGACGAAATATACAAATTGCTAACGTTTCAAATACACGCATTCATAACTTAACCCTACAAAAAATTCAGGACTTAAAGGGTTAATGCTAATGAAGCTAAACATTTTTTTCTACAATCGTTAGTTGATTTCTGGAATGGAATGCCAACCAGCGTAGTTCAAAGTAATTCGCTCAAATCCTTTAAAAAGAGACTGGAAGCTTATCTTTTCTTAAACTCCCAATTGGAAGCATTTGTTAGCGCGTAGTAGAAGTATTATAGACTTTTCACTCTGTACTTCTGTACTTTAAAATTTTCACTTTATCTTTAAATTCCTTCACTTCCTTTCAATCTGTTTTCTCTGCTTTGCTTTAAAACTTTCACTAATCTTTAAATTTTCTTACTTCTTTTAACCTTTCTTCTTAAACAGACAGTCTGGCAGGGACCACCCGGTCTTTTGCTGTTTGGTGTCCTTTGTATTCCTTTATATTCCTTTGTAAACACCACACCACACTATTGATATCTGCGTTCAGGACCCGGCGCCCCCGCTTTTTCGTCAGCTATGGCATAGTCACACACTTCGTCAAAACTACGGGCCAGATGTACATTTCCCTTTTCCGTATTCTGCTCAAACTTCCCCCAAAGACTGTTGAAACATTTTTGCACTAAAGCGCTTGCCAGGATTTCGCGCAATGTGTTTTTCCTCAAGTTGTATACCCTCACTTTCATGGTAACGTTGTATATATGCTGTTTTTTTCAAACTCGGTATCAACAACTCCTGGGTATCTGATGCTTGAACTTTATCCTTCAAGAAGGTGTTGATATAAGGCGTGAAGAGACTGTCGAATTTCTGGAACTTCCACACCTCATAAATCTTTATTACTCTGTATTCATAACGAACGCTAAATCCAGCTCAGGACTTGCAAAAACGGCTTTGTTCTTCCTCTGATTGATTGTGTGATTACACGCCCCATTGTTCCTCTCTGCAGATTTCACGCACAGGGGAAACATAAGTTAATGATCTATAATAATGGCCAAGATAGGCATTAACACATTGCGAGGAGTAAGTACGTCGTCGAAGGATAAGCCAAAATAATTCTCGTTTAAATTGTCTGAGAACTCCTCGATACTTGATAGTACTCGTCCCACACGTTTTACAGGTGTACCTACTGGGCACGGATTGTTCTTCATAATGTATAAAGAGCGAAAATCAAAATAGTAAATCTTTACACCCTCCGTAGGTGAAAAGTATAGTTTCAATAGGCTTGTACGACCTCCAAACAAACTATCACCTCGCCTGAGAAGGTCCACTACTATTGAGCGTTCAATGGCCTTTATTTCGGTACGGTATTGTTCGTCGGTTTCCAATCGCTTATCATATCATGCTCTCATAATACCTTGCGAGTGAACTGGGAGCTTATAAGCTGATCGCGAGTACAGGTCCCTGCAAGACTATCAGCGGGTAATCTACCGTGGCAGTCGCCTGTGTTACCACACTCAGACGTGAGCATCCATGCCACCAGCCAGCCGTTTCGGCATCAAATGACCCAGCTGTTGCGACGCCAGGATTAATTTTAACAATAAATAAATAACCAGCAGCCGTTGAAGGAGTACACCGTCTTCTCTCCGTTGCGGGGGTCCTCACTCAGCCCATCGGCCCAGAAAGTACGGCCGCTTGATGGCCACTTCTCCCGTATTGTGAGGGTGTTTTATGTATATGTATATCTGCTGTTCTACAGATCACAGAGCTAAGCTAACAAAGACCCTAAGATCCACTCTACGTAAGGTTAGCCTGAGAGAAAGAAGAGAGAGGGGGTTAAAAGAAGAGAATAGAGAGTTAAAAGAAGAGAATAAGGGGTTAAATAAGTAGCAAAACCTATCATTCGTGGGTTAACATTCATTCAGAAAAAGAGAGAGAAAGACTCATCATCATCATCCGCCGGCCACTGCCGACAAGTCGGAAAAATAGTCGAAGTAATAGGAAAGGGGTGAAAGATGAAAAGAAGTAAAATAAGAACGGTTACAGACCATACAAACACAGTCTTAACTCAAAGAAACACTGTCATACCATGCAAACTACAGACATGCAAGTAAAGAGGGGATGAGAAGAGTATAACAAAGGGTGGGTTAGTTTACGCTACGAGCTACATCTAAGTTCGTGTTAGTCTAATTTTTGTTTTAATAATAATAATAATATAAATTTAACGCTCATGTATGTGAGGCAGTGAAGGGATTAAGAGCCTAACTGCGTGGATGTTTCGTGGTATGATGGCTAGTCTATCTTTTGACATGAAATTGTTTTTGAACACAGTAAAGCACAGTGAGGCAACCGTGATTGCAGCCTATAGTGGGTCGAAGTTGAATCAGATGACATACATATTTCTAAAAGTTTGGAAGCAAACTTTAAGCACACGTACATTATTCATGCAATAACGTTCACATTCAGCCGCTATATTGTAAGGATTATTTTCATTAAAACTATTGTAATAACGATCAAATTCCCCTCTTTCACTCGTACTCATTGTGTCATAGTTAAAGTGGTGTTTTAGGGTGGTAGTCCAATGTTTTTAAAGTGTCTCGAGTGACGAAAGTGTAAGGGAAATAGCTTTATGATACCTCGGCATCCAGTCCCATCACCTTGCGTAGTTTAGCTAACTTACACGATGTGAATAGTAATGTGTCCCTCAACTATACATTATTCCTTATTTTCATTTGTATGAGTTTAAGCCTCTTTTGAAGGGATCACCCGTGCCAGCCTCATTCGGGCGTCCTGCATCTCATTATTCGAAACCATCAGCAAAGGCAAACCGTGAATCAACTGTTCCTAATCATTACCGAGATGTTACTTACATTATGTAGTATTTTGATTGATACACCTCCGTCTGAAGGACGAGTTCATGTGTGGAATGGAGATGGACCAGAAGAAGAACATGAAGGAGAAGCTGGGGCTTGGGGCAGTGCGTAGAATGTGGAGAGTCTTGGTGATGCGGAACGAATTAAAATTTTGGAAGTGTGTGGATCAGGTGACGAAAGGAACGGTGTTGTTGGTGGTGACACTGTGTCATCAGAGCTGTACGAATCCATTCTTGTTCGTTTTGAGGCCATACCTGATGTGGGTTTTTTTTTTGCAGAGTCCTCCACCATCGATCGTTTAACTCCCTCGGAGGTTGATGGCTTCTGGCTGGAAACTTATGTGGGCCTTCCAATGCAGAGCCGGAGGGTTCTGGCCCAGTTCCACGATCCCGCCCATCATCAGATACGGAAGTTGAAGGTTCCGGTAAGACGTTTTGGAGTTCCTTCTGAGTCCTCAACAAGTTCTTGCCGACTGGGTGGACCATTCATCGTTCTGAAAAAAACAAGAATGAGAGAGTGTTAGGGAATATTAAGAGTGACATTTAAAAATTCTTTATATTTGGTAAAAGTATCGCTTAAGAGCTGTCATATAAAAGATAGTCTCTCTAGAAAAATTCAGGTTCACAATTACATGAACATGCACTATAAGTGGTCCCATAGAGTGTGGAAAAACTGTGTTTATGTTCAAAGTTATTAAAGATAAAGAGGTATTGTTCTCAATACCTCTACCCACCATTATATGGTGCTATTCAGCCTACCAGCATATTTTTACAAAGATGTTTTATTCCATGAATAGGTTTATGATCTTGGAGCATTAGAGAGTAATAAACATACGGTGATGTGATTGATGATCTTATGCTAGAAATGAATAAAACGATTGCAACGTTTACAGTATTTTCCCACCATATTAACATAAGAGCATTCTTCATCACTCGAAATCTTTTCAGGAACAAGTTTATGAGGGACGTTTCTTTAAATATGCAGTATCTTACATGCTCATCGTCGGGATGTATCACAAACTGACATTTTAGCAGGCCAAATGTTTTCGGGTCAACGTAAAGCTTTTTTGGAAGTTTATAAGCAACGAGTCGGTGCTACGGGTATTTCCTCTGTGAACTTCACCCACGTAACACTTTTAGGGTACTACTTATAACAGTGTGTTTCGAAACGTGTAAAGAAATATCTCGAGTTTATAAAATTATTCCATGGTTACCTCCTACTCTTTAGCGACTGTTTGTAAGAAATATCGACACTGACTTTTTAAAATGTATCTGTGAAGTCTATCGAATTGTTATAAAATGCAACGTCCCAATGAATCCGTTGCGAAAGGGCGGTTTACGTCGTAACAAGAACATAACACGAACACTTGTTCGTTAAAGACAATCTGGATCAAAGAAAAAACGTCTTGTTATACAAAACGGTGGATCATTGCTCCCTGTCCTATTTTCAGTTTTTGGGCCTTATTATCTAATTTTATATAATGAAAAAGGTTGTGGTGTTACCTCATGAAAATGCAAAATAGGAAGAATAATATCTATAACTATGCTATAATAACTAATGTAACAACTTAGTGCATAAGACGTCTTTAGACGAAAGGCTGCAACGAACCATTAAGGAGCGAATGCACCGTTATTTTACTTACAAAAATATTTACATATTCATAGACATTCTGATTCAGTTAGCACCATCCTTCAATGGTTCTTATCATCGCATGATTGGGACAACTCCCGATGAAGTTTTTAAAAGAGGTATGTATACAGAATGGGAAAAAGATAGGACCAGAGCATCTCAAAATCGGCGATTATGTACGTTTTTCACAACCAGGAGAAAGTTCGAGAAAGTTTTTGAGCAAAGATGGACACAGAAATTTTTAAAATTTAATTCCATCAAACCTAAAGGAGACGTGATTATATACTATGTTGAAGACCTAAATGGTGAAAAAATTAGGGTGATTTCTATGGCAAGGAACTCCAGAAGGTTACGTTCAGTTTAGGGAAAAGATATTTAAAATTGGTAAAATCTTAGGAAGCAAAGGTTCGGGAAAATGAAAAATGTACTTTGTGAAATGGCTTGCTTACCTAGGAAGTTTTAACTCCTATATAAAAGCTAGTGCATTAATGAGACTCTAATAGTTTATAACATGGCCTCCGACCAGTTCTACGTCACACTGCTGTCCTCAGCCTCGATGGGAACATACCCCGACAATACTCTGGGAAACTTCCCAACAAGTCTGCATAGACCTATTTATTTGGAACGTGAGTCATACGAGGTGGGGATGTGTGAAGTTCAACTGAAAGTCAAACTTTTAAGCAATGAGGATAAACAAGTTGTTTTTATGGTTCTTAGAAAACAGGAAGTAGTTGAGAAAACGGGTGTGGTAAAGGATAAACCCATACATTCAGCACGAACCGGCAGTGCACAGTACTACAGTAACGAAATAACACTAGGCCCTGCCCATTACGATACCACGGATGATATTGTAAGAGACCAAAATAAGAGCTTAAAGAAGTCAAAACTTACAGATTACCCACTTTTTTAAATCATACGCGTATTATGGATTGCAACATGTTCTACTTCTAAGATCATAGGCGAAAAGAAATATTAAGGGAAAAAGTGTTCAATATTCTGCCTAATGGAAAACATACAGTAATTGTGCTTTCCAAAGAAATACTTTTAATGAGCTGCCGAATGATGACGCAAGTTTATTATACCATCTAAAATCGGAAAAGCTGCTAGACAGGCCTCTATGTGTTACATTTACAGTAATATCGTGGAACATCAGATTTTGGGGGACAGTCAGGTGCGTTTGCTATGCATTATGCACATCCCCGATCATGATGGAAAAAGTTTGGGACCTTTTCCAGTTTGTGTACCGTTTTTTATATAATTTATTTTTGATTGGTCATACAACCGCCGTCGATTATAACAACTTTTTAAGAGAGGTAAGTTCTTGATAACCTAACCTAACCTAACCTTCTGTTTTACTCTATGCTGTGCCTAACAGAAGCAAAGAAACACTAGAAAGTTGCATAAAAGCCAACATTCTGCCTGGATCTACTATTATTAGTGATATGTGGAAATCTTACGATCAAATTGGTAAAATCCCACATTATAACTTTCGTCACTACACTATAAATCACAGTGAAAATTTTGTCGATCCAGCGACCGGTGCCTACACTCAACAGATAGAGAGCACCTGGAGTAGAAAACGGTACATAAACTGGAAAACGTCCAAAGTTTGTGCATAACGTACAATAATTTCTATTAAGTTCAAGTTGATTCTAACTTAATGAAAAATATTGTGATACATATAAGAACGATTGTAGGTGAAAATTATCCATTCGGCTACTGAAGCTTAACAGTGAA
This sequence comes from Bathynomus jamesi, assembly GCA_023014485.1. Lineage (NCBI taxonomy): Eukaryota > Metazoa > Arthropoda > Malacostraca > Isopoda > Cirolanidae > Bathynomus > Bathynomus jamesi. The sequence goes on along the minus strand of JAJOZX010000056.1, from coordinate 391,474 downwards.
ACTCACGTTTGGCATGTTACACTATGATGCAAAACCTTCAGTCGTGTATCATAGTATGAGATACCAACGCGGTAACAGACTCGATTCGATTTTTCTTCTGTATTACGAACGGCTGTCCCCTTACAAAAAAAGTTGTGCCAAATATCTCGGACGAAAGGTTCTACAATCAGGGCTTAACACGACTGAAGATGTGATGGCAGGTGTGAAGCCAAAAGAAGCCTTCAAAAGAAAATTACGCCTTACGAGAAATTATATTATTGATGACGCTAAAACAGCTGTCAACAGGAAACTGCGCGGAAAAGGTTCTAAAAAACGGAAAAGAAAAATGGAACGTCGAGTGAAGAAGACTCAGCAAATATCATCTCGAGGCGTTAAACGAAAAAGAAAGATTTCTAAAATACCAAAAAGATGCTGTAAACGCATAAAGGCTACCGTTGACTTCTTTAACTAATACAGTATAAACAACAATCTTTAACATTTGTCTCTCATAGGTAATTGTGGTTCTACAGTACACTGAGGTACAGTCTGGTATTCGCTCCAAGCAATTCGACATGTCGCAGTTAGTCCCTCTACACAGCGAGGAACGCTGTAAATCGGAACTCTCGCCTTTCAACATCCCACCTACTCAGACATCTATAGAGGACTCCGATTACGTCACGATTAATCGTCTCAACAAACTTGGTCCGTCTCACTCAGTCTTATCCACAAATTGTTTTCAAATTTATATTTGTCAATAATTTTAGCATTAGCTCTCTTTTTAAACTTAAGGAAAAGTTGCCCGATGTTCTCGTCTCCAACCTAGATTACACTTTTAATTGTGGTTGTAACTTCACATATGTTGGCAGTTCCGTCTGCCAACTTAAGGTACGGGTCGATGAACATCGTGCCATTAGTAGTAATAACAATTTTAATAACATCCGTTTGATAACAATTTTTCAGTTTTAACCACTTTGCAAAATGAAACAGACCTGAGAATTATGGAGTCCTTATGTACTTATATAGAGGGTGATGCATAAATGTGTTTTATAAATCGCAGAGTGTATTCTTGAGACAAAAGGAAAGAAAAAACAAACCTAGGTCGAGAAACCGTAGGTTTCGAGCTATAGCACGCGACAGAAAAATTAAACTCCTAAAGATTTTTTACATTTTATGCAAATACACAGTGTGATACATTTGCTTCGTTAAATTAAATGCTCGAAATTCTTTCCTACTTCTTAAATGCATACTTCAGCACGTCGCACCAGTGATTCTCTGACACACTCAAAAATTCTTGCATCGTTTCACAATTGTCTCGAACTCGTTGCCACAATTCATCACGTGTTCGGACTTCTGTAACATAAAGTAGGCTTTTTAAATGACCCCACAAGTAATAATCAAGAGGATTTAAATATGGTGACCGAAGTGGCCATGGAATAGGAGCACCGCCGTTCTCCACCTGTCAGGATACACAGCATCGAGATATTCCCTCGTTAAACGGGCGAAATGAACTAGTGCACCATCATGCATGAACCACATTAGTCGTCGAGTTCTGACAGGCACATCTTCATGTAGCACAGGAAAAATTTGCTCAAGGAAACGCCTATACAAATCTCCAGTCAGTCGCTGCGGTAGCAGATATGGGCCTAATACCTAAAGAGCGATTTGAGGTAACCCTTCATGACTACTTCAACATAATGGATATTTAATATAAGACGTTTCGGAAGTCACTCTCCCATCATCAGTGGCTAAAAACAATAAAATAAAGTAGTAAAAAGCACAATATATAAGTGTTTCGTGAAAGAATAGTCAGACAGGTACATAATTAACTTAATTTTAAAAAATACTTTCAATAGTACACCGGCAAAAATAAAATTATAATGGCAACCATAATCTCAAGTTCAATTAAGTTTAATATTTTGAAAAAATTTAAATAAAACTAAAGCAGATTACAAAATATATACATAAAATATTAACATACTATGTTTAATTTTTACGCAGAACTTAGTCATTTAACTTTGGCTTTTGTCTATATACAGGGTGAAGCATAAATGTGTCTCATAAATCGCATGGTGTATTGTTGAGGCAAAAGTAAAGAAAAAGACCACATAAACATAGGTCGAGAAACCCGTAGGTTTCAAACTATAGCACGCGACATTATTGGAGATCATCTTATCGGCCTCTCTGCGAAATGGTAAAAAGGTCTTTATGTGAGTGGGGTCACTGTTTTGGTGCTACTGGAGCACCTGCGGTAAACCTCTCTCTTAGGAGAGTTGGCCAGCTTCACAGAAGTTATGCCGCTGTTTTGGCTATTTTACTACCTTTTCTTCATTTAACAATAACACTCTGCAACTCAAACTTATTCCAACTATTGTGTTAGCTCCTCACTGAAGGCGTAGTTAGTCCTCACACAAGTTAACACAAATACTGTAATATATAAAAAAAAATATATAATATATATATATATATATATATATATATATATATATATATATTATATATATATATATAATTCACTTAAATGATAAGAAAAAAATTATGATTAGTATAATATTTAAATTGAACTTATAAAATTCTCGTTAATATCCCAGGATAGCTGAGTTTAATGTTTCAATAAAATTTAATTTTATTATTATTTTCTATGAAATTCCCGTTAAGATTCCGGGTTGGATGAATTAATACACCCAACTCTTTGTCCTCTGACTGAGACCAATCACATTTTCACAGACGGACGGTCACAGCTCTACTCTTGACTTCACCTCACGCTTCAAATTTCTCTCTCCGATTATTTTCCGTTTTTTGTTTTTCTTTCTGCTCTCTTTCCTCCGTCCTGTTCGTAGTTTCCCACCAGTGATTTCGTTTTACACTAAAAATTGTACTTCTTCCTATTTTTTTATATTATTTAACTGATTTATCTGCCCTATTTTACGATATTAAATCCTATTTTATATATTTAGTGCTATATAAAATAAAATTTGTTTGTTTTTAATGACATGACTGGACGAAAAGGCGTGATATCAAGTGACTGATTTTCCAATACATCATTGATTCAACACAATACGTCCAATTTACAAAACAGAACATGTTTGCATGCCAATCGTCACGTAGCCCTTTTTGTGAATGATTTGAGGCCTCTACTAAATATTTATAATCTTACTATTAAACCTAACTATGTTTTTCATTTAGATATAGATTTTATTATTTTCTCTTTATTAATAAATCGCCAATTCTGGAATCCCAACAGGCCTTGAGCATCCCTTTTAACTTTAAATGCTGGCTCTGTAAGAACACCCTTTTCTCTACAATTATATATATATATATATATATATATATATATATATATATATATATATATATATATATATATATATACACACACATATATGTGTATATATATATATATATATATTGTTTTACCGGTGTGACGGTTACACGTGTTTCGATCGAAGTCCGAATAAAAGCGGTATTACAGTAAACATCCTGCAGTTAATCAGTTTTAAACGTTGTCGATATTGTGAGTTAATTCATAGTGCACAGTGATATTTCTCTTTAAAAAGTAAAAATCGCGGCATATGTAAAAAAAACTGAATAAAAGCGAAGGGAATTAATCTATACAGCATTTTTCTGAACGTTTCTTTGTGAAGGAAATTAGCTGCCTATCGAAATTCCTACAAATATCCCCCCATTATCCCACCCCCGCGGCCACAGTCGCCAGCACCAATCAGTGAGAAGTATACAGCGTGCCACATCCCCCATCCTCCGAATAACGGAGAATACTTTCCCTCACTCACCTTGAGTCAATCCCGACCCAATACTTCCGATAATACCCTTTTTGAGTCAGTTTTGTGCACCAGCAGCTACCCTCTATCAGTAACATGGAAATGGTAAATAAATCCCTGCAACTCTGTTGTATTTGCAATGATGCAACTAATGAGGAAAAGGCGATGAGGTTCGATCTCTGCCAGTTGCTTTTTGATTTCAGGTGCCAGAATGGAAAGATGAAAAAATCTTCCTCATAACGAACGCGAAGCAACTTAATGGGATAAAATTTTTCTGCGAAAAATGCATGACCAAAATAAACTCTTTTACGGTATTTAAAGCAGAAAGAGACTACGGGAAGAAAATAAAAGCGGAAATCGTGACTAAAGAACAGAGGAAAACAAAAGAAACGAAGAAAGGCGAAGTAGAAATAAATCAAATACCGTCACACAACGAGGCCGAAACCATACCGGCAACAGAGAGTATAAAGACAATAGATAGTATATATAAAGGCAACGAAGGACATTATCACGAATAGCACAAATAGGAAAAGATGAGTGCAATCAAGAAAACGGAGTGAAACTGTCCCCCAATAAGGAGCCAGAAAGAAGGCCCCGAATAAATATGGGGAAGGAATTGTACGCAGATACTATATAAAAGATAATTACAGATATAAAGGAGGACACGGAAGCAGCGCGCCACTCTCCGAGATTATCCTTGTAAATTCCGTCCTTTTGCCAAGGCTCTCTGGCAGCATACCCTTCCCCTTGGGTCTGGGTGGAAGGGGGGGAGAGACTTCGCGGGAAGCACGGTTCAGATGGGAGTGGACATTCACAAGGGCACTCGCAGGCAGCTTTCTCCATCAGCTGACAATTAAGGCAAAGACGGTCTACCATACTGCAAGGGCAAAATGCAGTAGCTGGAGAACATGTCTGGTTGATGAGTCCTACGATAAGATTAGAGGCGGGAACTGCTGTTAACTGAAGACACGAATGCTCGTTCTTCAATATCTTGTTGGTCGCTTCGGTGGACTGGATGACCTGACCGACTTTCAATTTAAACAAATAATGACGTTCGCTAGAGCCTCTCCAGTAACTTGAGCACCAAATCTTCTTCAACACCGGCAATCGGAAGATCCCGGGTTCGATTCCTGGGTGGTTACCTCATTTTTTCATTTGTTCGTTCTTCCTCCTCATCTTGCGCGGAATGTTCTCCTATACAAGCGTCGTTCTTTATGTTAATTATACTGCGTGTTCTTTGCAGTTGAAATGTATATAATATATATATATATATATATATATATATATATATATATATATATATATATATATATATATATATATATATAATATATAATATATATATATAATGAACATCCCCCAATATGCAATTTCTCCTATAATAATGGTCATTGTAAATTCGAAGAGAGATGGAGGTTCTATCACCCGGCCTGGACATCTGCAAACCTCACACAAAATATGGAACCTGCAAATACGGGAAAAAAATGCTATTATCAACATCTCCCGACGAACCCAAGGCACAAAGGACAAAGTTTAAAGGACAATAGGAATAACAATAGGAACACAAGAAGCGAACAAAAAAAGAATTTTCAACATCGCAGACACGATACGGCTGCAAAATGTCGCATGCAGTTGACACAGCTGGAAACCCCCGAGCCAACGCTTCCCGGCAAGAAGCTACCAGAACAAGTAGGCGGAAACGGATCTCTCTCGGAAGACCATAGGGCAACGAAACAAGCGATACTGAAGGAAAACGAATTTGAAATGCACAAGGTGCAACGGAAAACAAAGAACATAAATATTGTCTTGGCTAATATTCAAGGCATAAGACCAAATCAATCACTCAACAAAGTTTCGTACCTGAAAACATTTATGGACGAAACAAGGGCGGATATCTTATGCCTCACAGAAACTCATCTTAAGGATTGCTAAGGAAATTGTGAAAACTGCGAACATTATATTGATAAGAAAGCGATAAATATAGAGGGCTTCAACTTAACTAAGAGCGGATAGAACAATGAGACGTAACGGTGGCTGTGCTATATAGTACATGAAGGTCATATGACAGAGACGATAATAAGTAAATCAAACAGCTTTGTGGAACTCCTAGCAGTGAAAATAGAAAAACTAAACGTGATATTGATAGTCATCTATAGACCTCCAAACACCCCAACCGAAAAATTCTCGGAGGCCATTGATGATATCAAAAAGCTAATAAAGGCCATAAACCCTCCATCCCCCAATTTAATGATCTGCGGAGACTTTAACTTCCCATTTATAAAATACAAAAAGGTGGATAGGAATATATATATTATATATATATATACACCAGGACAAGGGAGGCACAAGAAAAGACCAGGATCAAGCAAAAATGTTGATGAGTCGCGCATATGAGTTTATGCTGACACAGGAGATAACAGAAAATACCAGAAAAAATAACTGGTATTCACGAATAACACGAACTTCATTGCTGATATAAAAACAACCCCAACCATTATCTCAGACCACAACTTAATCGACATATCAACAAATATGGCGACAACATTAAAAGAGAATACATATATTGAGGAAAGAAGCAAATTTGGGGGCTTTAACTTAAACTCCAAGACTGTAAATTGGGAAGCAATCAGATCGCACATGGCCCAAATAGAGTGGATAACAGTTTTAGAGAATAAAGAAACTGAAGAAATGCTAACAACCTTGGAAGAAAAGACGCTGAGAATTTTTGAAAAATATGCTCCGAAATCACAGCCAAAAGGAAAGTGGAGAGGGCTAAAGAGGCAAAAGAGAAGAATATTCCGCAAAAGAAAGAGTGGAGGCGAAGTTAACCAACTGCAAAGATAATGCCAGGAAAATAATACAAGAAAAACTGGAGGTATCGATAGGGAAATACAAACCCTGATTAAGGGCCACACAGAGAGGGAAGAGGAAAAGGCGTAGAAGCAATAAAGGAAAATCCAAAATACTTCTACAGCTATGCGAAAAGGAAAACAAAAACGCGCACCGCTACCGGGCCCTAAAAGAAGAGAAATAATGAACTAACCGACGATCTAAAAGAAATATCTGAAACACTGAGAGCCCACTATGAATCAGTCTTCAATACCCCAAAAAGTGACAAAGAGATACCTGACATAGATGCATTCTTTGAAGAGAAATGGCAAGGAGAGTGTATAACAGACTTTGTTTTTACCCCAGAAGATGTAGCGAAAGCTATAGTACAAATAACACCACATTCAGCTGCAGGTTCCGACAACTGGAACTCATTATTGATTAAAAACTGTATAAATGAAATAGCCGCACCTTTAAACTGGATATGGAGAAGATCCGTAGACACTGGGGAAATACCGAGTATCTTGAAAAGAGCAAACATTGTCCCTATATATAAAGGAGTGGATAGAGCTCAAGCAAAGAACTATAGACCACTGTCATTGACGTCCTACCTCACCAAAATATTTGACAGAATAGTTAGGGATAAAATCTACGATTTCTTGGAGATACTGGAAAGATTCAACGAAAATCAGCATGGATTCCGATCAGGTAGCTCATACCCATCACAACTAATAGAGCACTATAACAATATTCTAGATACACTGGAAGGCAATGACAACTACGATATCATATACACGGATTTTGCTAAAGCTTTCGACAAATGTGATCATAGTATAATAGTACATAAAATGACCTTTGAAAAATGGAGAAAATGCTTTATCTGATGTTCTAATAGAAGTATCTGAAATATTAAGAGCTCAGTACGAATCATCTTTCAGTATTCCAATAGCTGATCAACTGATATGCGATAGAAATGCATTCTTTGAAGAAGAACTACAAGGGGAAAGTATAACTGATTTCGACTTTACGAAAGATGATATTACACAAGCTAGAGGGAAACTAAAAGCACTCTCGGCGGCAGGACCAGACAAATGGAATGCCACACTGATAAAAAAATGCAAAAATGCAATCCCTGAGCGCCTATATTGGATATGGAAACGATCACTAGACACGGGAGAAATTCCGGCCATCCTGAAGAGAATGAGCATAGTCCAAATATATAAAGGAGGAGATCGATCCGAGGCCAAAAACTATAGGCCAGTGTCGCTTACGTTTCATCTCACTAAAATATTTGAAGAAATAGTTAGAGAAAAAATCTATAACTTTTTGGAAACTCAGAAAATAATTAAATGATAACCAACATGGATTCTGGTCAGACAGATCATGCCTATCACAACTAATGGAACACTACAACAACATTACTGGTGCACTTGAAAGTAATGAAAACTATGATGTAATATACACAGACTTTGCCAAAGCGTTCGACAAGTGTTACTATGGAATCATAATACATGAACTGAAATATATGGGAATAACAGGAAAAGTAGGGAAATGGATATATAATTTCCTTAGTGAGCGGAGGCAAGTCATTACAGTTAAGGGAGTATCTTCATCAGAATCAGAGGTTCTCAACTCAATACCACAAGGAACAGTATTAGCTCCATTATTCTTCATAATCATGCTAACTGACATAGATGAGGACGTTACCAGAGACAGCACAGTAACATCCTTTGCGGGTGACACAAAGATCAGTAGAAAAATAAGAAACCCAGAAGACATAGGATCTCTACAAACCGACAGAAACAGAATCTACAAGTGAACGGAAGACAACAATATGAAGTTTAACACGGAGAAATTTCAACTGTTACGGTACGGAAACAAGGGAGGAACTAAAATCCACGGAATACTATACCCCAAATGGACAGCAAATTCAGAGAAATTCTAAAGCAAACAATTTAGGAGTTGTAATGACTGATGGTGCGAAATTTGAAACACAAAATAAGATAGCAGTAAACAGAGCAAAGCGAATAACTAGGCAGATACTGAGAACCTTTAAACGAAGGAATAAGAATATAGTGATTCCTTTTTTGAAAACACTGATCATACCCAAGTTGGAATATTGTTTGGTCTTAACATCCCCATATAAAAAAGAAGACATTAGTCAGCTAGAAGGGATTCCGAGAAGCTTCACAGCTATGATCAATGGATGCAAAGAACTAAATTACTAGGAAACGTTACGTGAATTAAACCTATATTCACTGGAAAGAAGAAGAAAGAGATACACCATTACTTACACTTGGAAAATAATGGAGAAACTAGCCCCTAATCTTACTCTGAACCCTATAACCCCTCAAACAACAGTGGAAAGTAGAAAAGGAAGACTGTGGCGTGTTCCCCAATTAAAGGCTAGACAGGGAATATTCTCAATCCTGAAGGAAAATGGTTTTGTTGTGAGAGGACCAAGACTATTTAACCAGCTGCCCAAGGAACTAAGGAGCACGAGTGATGTTGCGGTAGACATCTTCAAAAGAAGTTTAGACGCCTAACTCAGAACAATCCCAGATAAGCCGGGGGTACCTGGCTATGTGAGGTGGAGAGTACAAGAAACCAACTCCCAACTTCACCAGGCCAACTCGAGAGGAGGGCCGACAAGCTTCACCTTCGTGAAATGAGGAATCATCGCACGGAACATTTGAAAGGTTGAAAGGTAAATATATACTGTATATGACGGGTGTGCCATAAAAAAAGGGTACATTTTAAAACGGCTATAAAATCAACATTTGTCATTTATTTTTAATAAAACTTCTACACAATAAAACATATAAGGGGTCACGCGTTTTAAGGTACCTAAGCGCTGAAATTAAAATTCGTCAGAAATCGCCTCCAAAGTTCAGCAATATTCTGGCAATAGTATCTCTGTTATTAATTGAGCTAGAACGTTCATTTTTGACAAAATTAGAGTTCTAAGTATGCTAATGAAGATGTTGATGAGTTTTTGGAATAAATTTTCATATTTTATATTTTATATATATTTTTTTAATTTTTTGATTTTCTTATTATGCCGAACTTTGGGTGAACTTTTGGCTGGCGATAGAGGTGAAAAAAGTAGTTCGCTTCATAAGGTTTTCAACCATACTTCCAGTGTCGTAAGGTCATTATAACCCAAATCACGCGATAGAAGAAGGGTGAAAATAGTGATATCCATCAAAAACACATTTTCGCCTGTGGTGGCGCTTAGGTACCTTAAGACGCGCGACCCCTCATATGTATTTCCTCATATGTATTTATCTATATGCAAACAAGTTTTCAGACTAAAATATCAAATAATTCAAATTCTATCAACATTTAACGAAAGAGTATGATTTTTCTACTTAACATGCAAAAATTATTAAACCTTTTTAATATTTTTTTATAAAAATAATTTGTACTGTAAAATTTACCTGAAATTATTAAAAAAATTGTTCGAAATGCTTTCCTTCCATTTCAATAACTTTTTTATTCTTGGCCGGAATTCATCTATGGCTCGATTTACTTATTCCTGTGGAAGCTCTTCCCATTTTTGAATGATGATCTCGCGTAAATGAGCGACATCTTTTATCCTAGTCTTGTAGACTCGCTCTGCTAAGTTCTCCCATATCCCATAGTGGACTTGTTTACATACATAGGTTCGTTACCGAGACAAAAAGAATATTGGTATGTAATTGGGAACAAGCACTGCTCAGAGATGAGCAATAAATGGTCGAAAGGAGAGGTCGCGAGTATTGTATGCTGGTAAGCACGGCTTAGAGATGAACAATGAATGGTTGAAAGGAAAGGTCGCTTGGATATTGTTTGCTGGTCAGCATGGCTTAGAGACATCTGTATTAGAAGTGAACTGTTATAAGCCGATTTTCTTTTTATATGTTTAGGAGATGAAATGTTGACACAAACGCTGAAACCACTTAATTTTTTACTTGGAAAGTCAGCCATGGAAATGAATTTACATTACAGTATACTGTACATATATGATTATTTATTGAGTAAACAGTGTATGCGGATTTGTTTCTAAAGGATACGCCTTATCATTCACTGATCTCAGTCTGGCACAAGCAATTGCTTAGTAAGGAAGGAATACGTATGTTTAGTTTGTAAATAGTCGAACTGATAGACAGGTGCCAATAAGCACATAATTAAATATTCAGCATGGGTTTCGTAGAAATATATCTTGTTTAACAAATTTATTATAATTTTTTCATGAAGTTATCAGTATTTGTAATTGTAGTAAAGCGGTAGATATAATATATTTAGATTTCCAAAAGGCGTTTCACAAAGTTCCACATAAATGATTGCTAGAAAAACTTACAGCTCACGAAATAAGGGGTCACGTTCTAAATTGGATTGGTAGGAAACAGTGGGTTGTAATTAATGGAGAAGAGTGGGCTAATGTAAGTAGCAATGTTACTCAAGGGCCAGTTTTGGGACCAGTCCTTTTCATAATATACATTAATATCTTAATGTGAATTTAGTGAGTAAAATTTCTAAATATGTCCAAGAAACTAAAATATCGGGTGAAACAATTAGTTTATCATACAGAGGGAATCTATAGCGCATTTCTTCATAATTTAGTAGAATGGTCTAATAAGTGGCAAATGAAATTTAATGTAGATAAATGTAAAAATCATGCATATAGGTTACCACATTAGTAAATATAACTACACTATGGAAATATAGGGTTGCCACAAAGTCCCTTTGCATGAAAAACAAGGGCAACATGCAGGTATGCTGTAATTTCACTGCAAAGAAACTTTGTGGCAACTCTATATTAGATTTTATTTCCGTAATTTTGAGTATAAATCTAAAGATATTAATTGGCCAGTATATAAGTCGCATGTTAAGCCTCATTTAGAATAAGCTGTAAGTTTTGGTCGCCCTGTATGAACAAGGATACAGAAATGGTAGAAAGTAGAAATGGTTCAGCGCCACCCAACAAAGCTTATTCCAACCTTACGTGGTAAACCATACGAAGACAAACTCAAAGAACTGAATTCGTATACGCTTGAAACTCGGCGTTTAAGAGGTGAATTAATTCAGGTGTTTAAAATTTGAAATCGTTTAGATAATGTAAATTATGAAAAATTCTTTAAAATGGACGATAAAATCATTACGACAAGCAAGCCTTCCCGCGCGAGTCGTGGAAATCACTTCAGTTAATGTTTAAGAACGGATTGGATAGGTGTTTTAGTTGCATTAATTTTAATTAAAGGGAGGAGTAAATTGGGGATGTGATTTCCAGTTAGTATCGGAAGAGGCTTATTTTCCTTTTGTTTTAAATGTAGTAGGAGGTGCTGATTAGGTCTGGCTACAGAGCACTGGAAGTTCTCAAATGATACCCAATTGGTAGAGACGGGAAGCTTGATGGGAATTCTCGGGAGTCAAAACCTCTGAATATCTAATTCAGTAAAATGGATGGCTACTCTTTAAGTATTTAGTGTTTATTCATTGAGATAGCAGTGATTTTCTTTAAGAAGTTGTTGTTGTTGTTGTTGTTTAGCCGATCAGCCCACCCTGATCGAGTAAGCCGGCGGCACGCAGGTAACCGATCGCCCTCTCCGGAGTGGACCAGAGGTTCAGCGCACTAGTGATGTTGTGCTGTGTTCGTTGTTTTGCTAGAGCGGTACAGTCTGTCATAATTTGTTCAATTGTTTGTGGTGTGTCCTGGCACAGGTGGCAGGTGTCGTCTGTGGAGTTGTCTAGTCTGTGTTTATATGTCTGTAAGTTGGGGTGATGTCCACATCGGAATCGTGCTAAGTTAACTCGATCCGATCTGCTCAGGTTGATCTCTGACCTGTTAATGGGTGGCGGCTTCGCACCTAGGACCGCATTCTGACCGAGTCGTGTCGGTGCTTTGTGGGTTAGGTGTGTGTGTGCGTGTTTTCTGTACTGTGTGATGTCTGTGGGGCGTGGTATGGAATAGAGTATTTGGTTATAATGTGTCTCTCGTGTTACCTTAATGGTGCGAGGTGTCGGTGCATGATTGTACATGTAGTGGCAAGGGTGTTGTGGGTTAGTTGTTGCTGCTGCCATGAATTGTGTTCCCCTCATGTCTAAATGTTCCCTAACTTTCAGTATTTTCGTTTCTGTGTGCAGGTGTTCTATTGGTGTTGATTGAGTGCATCCTGTAATGATACGAAGTGCTTTGTTTTGTATTGTCTGTAAGGTGTTTGTGTGTGTGTTTGAGATAATGGGTGCCCAGCATGGGCTAGCATAGTCCATAACTGAGCGAATATATTGTTTGTATATGAGTGATGTTGTTTCCTGCTGGTGTCCAAAGTTTGTGCCTGTTAGTACCGTAAGCGTGTTAAGTCTTGACGTACAGTGCTTACAAGAAGTCTCGCGCCTCTGTCTCGTCCCAAGCTAGTCTGTCAGGTATAAAATGGGCGGTCCTTATGGCAGCGGAGGTGTGTTCGGATTGGTGCACATAATTGCCCTAACGGTGTAAGAGATACTTAAATTCATGTGTGTATTATGCCATATGATGTGCGTAATAATAACATTTTTAAATAGTTGGAGCGTACAAGGTCATCTGTAATAATCAATAGACTACCCCTCAAGCCACTCTCAACAGTTAGATTCCCTAAGACACAGACGTCTTCAAGTAACATGAATGCGTAGGATCTAAGGTGTTAGATTCCATATTATATAATTTATGTGCTAGGTTTAAGAACGCTGGCATTGAAGGATGGAAGGAAGGGACAGTAAAAGCGATAATAGGTTTAATGAAGGAAGTGGAATGAGGATGGAGGTAAGCGTTGCTATGTCGAAGGAAACGAGGTTGGGTGGGAATTACGAAGGGAGGAGGAAATGCTAAACACAAACTCAAATATTTATTTTAATGCCCTAGACCTAGAAAGACAAAGAGCAAAATACCTTAAACTAACAATGAATTGACAGAAACAGAAGAGTCTGGTCTTAGACGCACGATAGGTTTAACGTATGTGGCTAGAGGCCGCCACTCAGAATTACCACTACTACCTAAGTCATAATAAGTTATTTACTATGACAGAGTAGTCATGAGTAGTTATGGAAATAAAATATGATTATACTGTTGATGGCTGACTATATTTAGTTGGGATATAAACTATTGCTGACAATCTTTGGATCCTTGGTTTTTAAGACGAATTTTTTATGCATATGTTCAACAAAATAGGAAATTGGCTGATTATTATTACCATTCGAAGGGTTGGTACCCTTCACAACCGAAATCAATTTCAGAAGGGGTGCATGGTATCCTCATTTCCTTTATCGTCCCAGCACGCTTCACATAAGCCATTTACAGAAAGATGGAAAGGCCGTCTGTGCACCACGAGACGACCCAGGCAATGCGGGGAGCAATGGTGACATTGCATGAATATGGTGTGCCAATAAGAGAAATATCAAGACGAAGACGTTCATCGAAGCACTGTGGAACGGTGGATTCATCGGTATGAAGCGGAAAACTCAATCGCTACTTTGCCGAGGTCTGGTCCTCCGCGTTCAACATCTCAAGAGGAAGATGCTGCGATTGTTAATCATGCCAGAGAGCATCCGTTTGTTCCAGCGACGCATATTTACAGACACCTGAACCTTCGTTGTAGCGCAAATACAGTGAACAACAGACTTCACGAGGCAGGTATTTTTCTCGCCGTCCAGCTATAAAACCTGCATTGACGATTGAGCATAAAGAGGCGCGGATGGGATTTGCCTTGCAATACTTGCCGCAGGAGGAAGAATTCTGGAGAAAAGTTGTGTACTGTGACGAAAAAACATTTTCAGCAGATAGTCATGGTTCCCTGCATTGTTGGAGGCAGCGCGGAAAACGCTATGAAGAAGGAAATGTTTTCCCGAGCAAACGTAGTGGTCACATCAATCTCGGTGTGTGGGGCTGGATGTCTGGCTATGGTGTCGGAGAATTGACTCAAGTAGATGGACGCTTTACTGGACAGCAATATTGCCAGATACTGGAAGAGGTGCTGCTACCCAGTGTTCGTGCGTATCTGGTTCCAGCACCGGAACCATTTTACTTAATGGAAGATAACAGTCCCATTCATAGGAGTAACGTTGTGAGAGCGTGGTACGAAGATCACCCAGAGATTATTAATCTAATTCTGCCACCACGTTCTCCTGATTTGCCGATTGAAAACCTTTGGCCAATAATGATTAACGAATGGGAGCAACGCTGAAAGAACATTTGAAGCACTTTTAGCTCACACGAGGAATAGTTGGGAGAGCTTACGCCGAACACCAAACATTCCCTACAATCTGGCCTCTTCTATGCGCAACGATTGCAAGAAATTATTGATGCTGGAGGAAGCTATACGAAATACTGATGTTAAAGCCATGACGTAAATGTGTATCGAATATATATTTATGTTAATATAGAATTTTATTATATTTTTATGTTTGACATCTATATATTGTGTCCATGAAAGAACTTTACTTATCCTTAGTTAGAATCTTTTCTTGCAATGTCTACACTCGTGGAGATGATAATATATGCATTGTTGAAACAAACTATGAGAAGGTAATAGTTTCAGGAAAAAAATAAAAACTGGCAACATCGAGGTCATCACATGTTTATGGGAATTGTCATATGATATGCTACCAATAAACTCTTATATACTACTATATACAGTACTATATTACGTAATAATTACGATGAACAAATCAAATGCAAATTTCTCTGATTCACGGCCCACCAGTCTTGCTTTAGACCAGTGGTAGTCAAACCGGGGTACGCGAAGGGTTTCCTGAGGGTACGTAAGCTCTGCTGCAAAAACAAGCAAGTTGGTTAATCAATTATAAAATGAATTTATACAATTATAATTATCATCTATCATTTAAATTTTTTTAAAATATATATTATAATCATTTATTTATAATATTAATATTTAATTATAAATTTAACTCAACACTGGTACAAGGTATTATTAAATTATTTAATATTAATTATTTTATATTTTTATATTTTTATATTTTATTTAAATTATTATTAAATTACCCGATATTGGTACAAATTGGTACGAATCGTACGATGCTGTAAAAATAGTAAATTATATCAAGTCTCGAGCAGTGAATTCACCTCTTTAAAATTCTTTGTGAGGAGATGGTCAAAAATCATACTCAGTTGCTTTTGCACACTGAAGTGCGCTGGCTCTCACGAGGAAAGGTATTAACACGACTTTTTGAACTTAGGAATGAAGTGAGAAGTTTACTTAGCCGAAATTCAGACTTATTAAAATTTATAGAAAATGAGGAGTGGCTTTGTAAACTAAGTTATTTGGCAGATATATTCACCAAATTAAACGAACTTAATCTTCAACTTCAGGGGTATGACAAAACTATATTGCAGGCACAAGAAAAAGTCAAGGGATTTTTTGGGAAAGTTTTATACTGGATAAAGTGCATAGAAGACAATAATACCACACCTTTCCAAATATTCAGCGAATTCTGTCACGAAAACAAAACGAGTTTCTTGTCAGTGACTCAGTTATGAATATTATAAAGCAGCATTTAATGAGCCTTCGTGAATCATTTTTGCATTACTTTCCATGTATTAATAGAGATTCCCCACAAAGTGAATGGATAACGAATCCGTTTTCGAACCTTGCTGTGTCTAATGCGGAGCTTCCCGCTCGTTTAAAAGAACAATTGATTGAATTGGCAGCTGACAGCTCACTTAAACATAAATAAAATGACTTTTCTGTCTCCGAGTTTTGGAAATTGGCCCATATTGAATACAAAGAATTAAGTGAATTTGCTATCAACAAACTACTTCCATTCCCGTCCACCTATTTATGTGAAAAGGGATTTTCGGCACTGACAGCTATCAAGTCGAAAGAAAGAAACCGCCTACATCCAGAAGCTTGCCTCATAATGGCACTCACAAATGTTCGTCCGCGAATAGAACAACTTGCTAGTGACAAACAGTCCCACCCATCGCATTAATTACTTGTAAGTATTTAAAATATATATTTTAAAAGCTCAGACGATTTCTAATTAACTGTATTAGATTCTAATATTTCCCTGAGTTAAAATTTGTGTAAATTGCTTGAGTTGTGTAAAATGTAAATTGTATAATTAAAATGCTATGTATATATATATATATATATATATATATATATATATATATATTATATATATATGTACAGGGTGGGCCGTAAGTTTCCATACATAGGAAAATTTAAATTATGGTCTTCACGTGCGTCGGTATTTGGATCAGCAGTTTCCGGATGCTTGGATTGGTCGGCGTGGTCCTGTGGAGTGGCCTCCCAGATCCCCAGATCTCACCCCCCTTGATTTCTATCTTTGGGGGCACTTGAAGGCCATGGTGTATCAGGAAAAGATACGAGACATAAATCATCTAAAGGAACGTATCACCAACGCCATTACAAGCATAACGTCAACTGTGCTAATGCGTGTTCATCAACAGTGGGGAACACGTATTGAAATGTGTTTTCAAAACAATGGCAACCATGTAGAGCATATTATATAAATAAAAATGGTTGTCCATAAATTTTTTTTTATTTTTCCTTGTATGGAAACTTACGGCCCACCCTGTATATATATATATATATATATATATATATATATATATATATATAATATATTTCATCGGATCAAATGTAGAATTCGGACCCCAGCCTTTTTTAGTTAGCTTTATAAGGCTAACTAACGAAAATATCATGACCTAACCTAACCAATCGTCAAGGGCGTACAGTTAACCTAACGATTGGTTAGGTTAGGTCGTGATATTTTCGTTAGTTAGCCTTATAAAGCTAACTAAAAAAGGCTGGGGTCCGAATTCTACATTTGATCCTTTTCATCTAATAATTAGGTGGTCGTAAATAAAGATCGTTTGATAGCTTCATATTCTGTGTAAATTGTATAATAACATTTTTATTTTGGAAACTGAGGGGGAGGAGGTACGCCATAATAAAAAAACAAACTAAAGGGGTACGCCAAGGAAAAAGTTTGAATACCACTGCTTTAGACTAATGACTTTCATAAGATGGAATCGGTTTAACATAGTTCGTTTAATAGGTTACCACTTAAAACAATGGATAAACTATCTATTAGTGAGACGACCGTGACTTCCTCGAAATGCGAGCGCGTGAGAGGTTCACTGAGGAATTTGGTCATTAGATTCTTCACGTAGGATATATATCACAAACAACAATATTGACAACAATTCCCAACAATTACTTAATATCAATAATTGCATTTGAGCAAATAATGGACCTTTTCCAGTTTGTGTACCGTTTTTCATATAATTTATTTTTGAGAATATTTTTAAAACTAACGAAAATATCACGACTTAACCTAACCAATTATCAAGGGCGTACAGTTGATCTATTATTAATTATAACATTGTTTGTTTCTGGAATAGTATTTACTATTTACTAATAGATCAACTGTACGCTCTTGATAATTGATTAGGTTAAGTCGTGATATTTTCGTTAGTTTTAACAAAAATATTCTCAAAAATAAATTATATGAAAAACGGTACACAAACTGGAAAAGGTCCCAAATAATTTAGACCTGCGTCAAAATAACGGGTATCATGCCATGATTTGGGATATTTGCCGAATTAGTCGTTCTCTATTGTCTACACTCTACAGTATATATTGAGACGGTATAATGTAATGCCCAGCTAATATTATGATGACTAGGATTGCTCCATAACCATCCTAACATCCCGAAACTTGCTCCATTCTGCTTCTTAATCATTTGTGTTTACACTAAAATGTAGCAGAAGTGACGTAATAATGGACGTCATTGATTGTGTTAGAGCAGTTATGTGCACGAATCCGAACATACCTCCGCTGCCATAAGGACCGCCCATTTTATACCTAACAGACTAGCTTGGGACGAGACAGAAGCGTGAGACTTCTTATAAGCACTGTACATTTGTTTTTAATGTCCTGAATGTGGTTTGCAAAAGATAATGATATGTTGTATGTGACCACAAGTATTTTGGTCGTGTGAATGTGTGGAATGTTGGTGTTGTTTAGTGTAAGCTGTGGAGTTACCTGGTGTTCTTTTGTGTTGCTTGTAAGCAAGGTGATGGTTGATTTTGTGGGCGCTACTTTGAGTCGATTGTGTGTGAGCCAGTCTTGTATACTGTTTATGTATGTTTGTAGGGTATTTGAAGCGGTGTCGATGTTGTTGTGGGTGGATGTTAGAGTGATGTCATCTGCATATGATGATAAGGTAAGCTTGTTATCTATGGGTGTTGGAATGTCATGCATGTATAAGTTGAAGAGTGTTGGTGAGAGAACAGAGCCTTGAGGGACCCGTTCGGAAAAAGCTTGTTTTTGGATGACTTGCCATTAAATGTGACATGTGAGTATCTTCCTGAAAGATAGTTGCTCAGCCACCTTTTGGTGTTATTGTGCATGTTTGTGTTGAGTATTTTGTTTATGACAGGGAAGCGTAGGATAGCATCAAGTGCTTTACTAATGGTGTACGATGAGCTGGTCGTCTGGAGTTGATGCCATACATGATGTGCTGCGTGAGGTTAGTGAGTAATGTCGTGGTTGAGTGGTGAGGTCTGAATCCATGTTGAGTAGGCGATAGTGGTATGTGTGGGTTGGTGATTTGTAAGATTAGTCTTTCTGTTACTTTGGAAGGTGTGCAATGTGCATAGTAAAGTAATGGGTCTATAGGAAGCTGGTTCTGTTGGATTTTTGTTTGGTTTGAGTAGTGTAATAATTTTACCTTGTTTCCATATGTCAGGAATAACACAGTGTTGATATGAATATGTGCTGATATTTGTGAGAGCTAGTATTCCTTGTGGGCCCAAGTGTTTAAGGTGTATGTTAGATATGTTGTCTGGTCCAGTAGCCTTCGAATTCTTAATGTTTTTGATGATCTTGGTGGTCTGGTCTGTATTGAAGTTTTGAAGGGTGTAATGGTCGTGTCGAGTCTGTTGGTTTTCTTGTGTCTGGCTGTTTGTCTGTCTGCGTGTTTCTGGTTGTTGTCTCTGTTTAAGTGACTTATCTTTGCGTTGTGATTAACTAGAATGTTAGCTTGTTTTGTGTATGTTGGGATATTATTTTGGCTGCGACAGATAGCCGCGTGTGAGGTGTGAATGCCGCTGTTAGAGTGGGTAATGCTGTTTGTAGTCTTGTATAGCCTGGATGTATCTGTGGAGTGGTTTAGTGTTGCTATGAATTCCCTAAATGTTTCTGTTTGTTTTTCTTTGAGTTTGTTGTTTATTTCTGTGTTGAGCTGTTGTATTTGCTATTTTATGGCTTCTGTGTGTGGTGTTTGTGTGTTATGTTTGAGGTCCTTAAGAAGTAAATGTAGTTGGAAGCGAGTCTGGTTGCAGAGCACTGGGAGTTGTCATTGTGAGGACGCTCGGTGGCCAAAACCTCCGAATAAACTTATAAAGGGAAGGTATAGGGGTATTTGGTTAGGTGGAGTTAGGGGTGGTAATGTTCCATTTTGATCGTAAATGTAGTAGGAGGCAATGGTCAGGTCTGGTAGCAGAACACTGAAAGTCTCAAATGGTAGACCTTTTTTACTTTTTTTAAATTTTCATTTACGTGTTTGTAATGGATGGGAATTCTCGGGAGTCAAAACCTCCGAATACATAAATAAATTATTTGGGAAGCCAGTCCTCTCTCCCCTTCTTTCTTTCGTTTGCTCCTTCCTTTTTTATCATTATTAAAAGGGTGCTCCTCGAGGGGGGGGGCTAGTGAAGATAGGGTAGAAATAGTATTGTTCTCTTTCTAATAAATACAGTAGGAGGCGCTGATCGGGTCGGCTTCAGAGCACTGAGAGTTCTCAGATGATGGGAAGCTTGATGAGATCTCTTGGGAGTCAAAATTTCGGAATTGTCATACTTATCTCCAGTGAAGCTACTTAGTAAGAGTAAAAATTTATTTTTAAATATTGTTCGTCAAATTTTGGAATAAAAATAAATAAATTTTGCAAATAAAAATTATCATATCATACATTATTATTCCCCATTATGTATTGGGGATTCTTAAATTGTAGGTCTGGTCAGTTGGAAGTATCCTATGGACCAGTGCTCCGTTATGTTTGTTTAAATATTTTCTCCTACAATTAGTCCTCCCCCACTTTAAAAAGATTCCTCTGATTGTTTTGTGCCCCACATAGCATGATCAACCATCAAACGACTCATCTTTTGATGACTTGCCTTATAAATGCCTCTAAGTGAGACTCTTGAATTCGCCGTAGCAACCCATGTAACACTTTCATACTCCATAAAGGACAAGTACAGTGGGATAGATACAGGGACCTTCCACTGATATTCCTCGCCAGAAAGAGATTTTCTTTGCTCTCGTGGTGGCACAACACCGCGAAATATGAACAACTCAGTATATCATTTGCCGCATAAACACCTTTCATGGCGGGAGGCCCAAGTTGAATATTCGCGACATTCAAAGTTTGCAGACACATCCACATGACAGACATCCAGTTACAGTAAACACGTCTTGACACTTGCCTACCTCGTTAATACACTAGAGAAGTGTTGTATAGAAATACTTAATATTAACTGGGTAATCGGACGCAAGATATGATAAATATTTGGTGCGGTGACTTTGGCAGGCTATGGAGAAATGATGCAACGACAAAATAATGACTTCTTGTATACAGCAATCCCTCACTTAGCGCTCTTAATTGGTTCTGCGAAATCGGAGCGCTAACCGAAACAGCGCTAAGTGAAATCAATATTCCCATAGGAATCAATGTAAATAACTTTAATTCGTTCCTCGGAAAAATAAATAAATGTAAAAGATTTTAATTTTATCCCTAATTACTAAATGATGAACAGAAACAGGTAGTAAATAGTGACAACTTTATTACAAAGACATATTGAACGTAAACACAAAATAAAATGGCATATAAAATGTATAAAAGAACATACCAAAATAAGATCGGGAATTACGCAGCTTCAGGGACATCGAATCTATCAAATGAAGAACGGCTGTCTGAACTTCCTGGTAGAGGAGTGGACTCAACACTTACTGGTTTTTCTTTGCCAGAGGTGGAAAGTTTTGCTTTAAAAAAGGATTCAAGCGTGCTTACAGGTTTTTCTGTGGCAGAGGTAGAAGGTTAACGGTTAGCGCGCTATAAGTAAACAATGGGCATAACGTATTAACAGCGCAATATCGAAACTGCACACTGTGAACCGCGCTATAGTGAGGAATTGCTGTATAATAAATAAATAAAAAATTCCTTAAAAACAATGCATGTAGATTAGATTAGTAGTTTAGTATTCATGTTATCCTGTATATTCCGCTGTATTATAATGAGTAACTGAATACACGAGATAAGTGTATGCATGGTGTGAATGGACTCTGAGGCTATTCTTTTCAATATGCTTTTTCTTACTTTTCTCTAAATCTTCTTTCACCACTATTTTCTGTCAGCAGTGGCTAGGGCAGGAGGGAGAGAGCCTTGTCTGTTATATAATTTGCTATTACTACTATTCCTGTGTCAAAGCTTTACACATCTACTCGTATAAGTATCAGCATGATATAAATTTTTAATTTTTTTTTTCAGTGGTATTTCTAATTTTCCTACTTCTTGGGCTAGCCTAAAGTGAATCTTCGAGTCTTTGTTAGCCTCTCTCTTTCACTCTCTCTCACTCTGTATATATATATATATATATATATATATATATATATATATGTTACTTTATGTTACTTTATGTGAGTTTGGACGACTGTTCAGGATCAACCTGCGGTCAACTCCTGTGCAGTACCCCCCCTCATTTGCGGGATTTGGTGAAGGAGGGAATTGCTGTCTGATCTTCTCCTGCCCTTGTAGCCAGCCACGCATGGCTGGTCAGGGACTTTACACAGGAATCTGTTCAGCTGGTTCTTGAAGTTAGTCAGGTCGATGTGCTGGAGGTTCCTCACTTCTTTTGGTAGAGCATTAAAAACTTTGGTCCTCCTATTCTGAGGGCATTTTCCATTCTCGTTTTCATGGCCCCCTATCCCACCGCAGCTGGGACAGTACAAAATCTGCCTCTTTTCTCATTCCAGTTTGTTTCTATTTAATTTCTAAGGTTAAAGACAAAGCCCCTCAAGTATTTTTCATATGTACAGGGTATCCTAGAAGTCTGGACTCATTGGGAAAATAGACATTATATTTTTAAAGTGAAACAAACACATTTCTATTGTCAGTTTTACATATTTCAGGAAAGAAAATACCCTGATGGCTCAGTATACCAATCAAGAGAAGGTGGAACTGGTATTGCACATATTTCCGGGAAAAGCTAGAGGGAGGCATGTTCGTAAAGTAACTGACATGCCTCCCTCTGGCTTTTTCCAGAAACATGTAGCAATACCAGTTCCACCTTCTCTTGATTGGTATACTGAGCCATCAAGGTATTTTCTTTCCTGGAATATGTAAAACTGACATTAGAAATGTGTTTGTTTCACTTTAAAATATAATGTTTATTTTCCCAATGAGTCCAGACTTCTGGGACACCCTGTATATTATTGTGTACCGCTCGCGTCTTCTTTCTAGAGCGTAGAGGTTCAGGAGTCTTCACCTTTCGTTAGCTTTATCTTAGACGTCAAGGTCCTTTGTATCGCTTCAACGTTCGCAATGTCTCGTTTTCTGTATGGGCTTGTGAGTACTAAGCAATACTCAATTATTGGTAGGTCTAGACCAGTGATGGCGAACCTGTGACACGCGTGTCAAAGGTGACACGTTGCTGTTGTTTTGTTGACACACCTAAACTGACATTTCTATCGTCCAAAAGTTAAACAAAAACTATAAAGAATGAAAATCGATCAAATCAAGAGACGTTTTTAATTTCATCTAATTAAATAGGAAATGATTATATATATTTTTTGTAAATAAACATTCAATTCTCTATATTTGATGGCTATTTAATTACATATTATGTACTGTGGTTGGATTTGAATTGAAATAAATTACCATTATAAATAGTATAAAATTAAGCATTAATTTTGGCTGGCAACTCTGAATTATATATTCATAATTCAGAATTGGCAACCCTGATTTCTTCTTTCTCTGTCTTTAGTCGAGCCATGGCGTCGTTTTACACGGGCATTTTGATTTAATGAGACTAATTAAGTCATTATTAATCACTGTTGTGTAGTGTTATGTTTTATTATTAATTAATATTAAGTGTTTGCTGGTGTTAATTATTAGTATTAAGTGTTATTGATATTATTGTGTTGGAAAATGAAAATTTATCTCCATTAACATTATTAACTGTGGTACCGTTGAAACTAATTAGGCCTAACATTCATCATTTTACTTGTTCTAACATCCATTTGTCACATTAAATATTTGTGTTAACGATTTTGAATTGCTATTGTTTTTTAATATTTCAGCCTTATCATAATGGCGGAATCAGTAAACAAAAAAATAAAATTGTCAAAGAAAGGAAGCGGAAGGAGTTTCCAACATTGATGGACTGAAAAATATGGCGTTATTGATACGAACGACAAAGCTCTATGCATCCTGTGTAGTGAAACAGTTGTGAGCAGAACTTGGAATGTGAAAAGGCATTTCGACACTAACCACCAGTGGCTTCTAGAAAAAAGTGAGCAAGAACGTAAATAATATATATTGCGAATGTTAAAAGATAAACAGTCTCAATTAGACAATTTACTTAAATTTGTAAGTGGGCCTTCAAATTTAGTGTCTGTAAGCTTCAGTATTTCACACACTATTGTCCAGCATGGAAACTCACTTAGTGATGGAGATTTCGTTAAGGAAGCTTTTATGAACTGTGCACCATTTTTATTTGATGACTTTCAAAATAAAGCAGCTTTTATTCAGCGTATTAATGAATTACCAATTAGGAGAAATACCGTTAAAGACAGTGATGAAGATGAACTCTGATATAGAAAATCAAGTGAAAAAAGACTTAAATGCATGTGATTTCCTTTCTATTTGTCTCGATGAGACCACCGATGCTACGTCATCGGCTCGATTACTTAAGTTAGAAAATTTGCCTCTGAATACAACAAGAGCAGATATATGTGAGGTTGTTGTTAGAATGCTTCGTGATAAACAGATAGATATGTCAAAAATAGTGTCAGTTACGAAAGATGGTGCCCCAAATATGGTTGGACGAAATGTTGGATTTGTGAAACATTTTACAGAAACTGTTGGTCATCCGCTTGTATGCTTTCACTGTATTATACATCAAGAGGTATTGTGTGCAAAGGTAGGTGTAAAAGAAGTTAATGATGTAATGGCAGTTGTCACAAAAATAGTCAATTTCATGGCTTCACGGGCTTTGCACAAACGAGAATTTATGTCACTGTTAAATGAAGTTGATTCAGTTTATAATGGATTACTTATGTATAATAATGTGCGATGGTTAAGTCGCGGTAAGGTACTTGAACGTTTTGTGGAATGCTTAAATGAAATCAGGCTATTTTTAAATATGAAAAATATAGAACAGTTTCCTTAATTAACTGATGTGGCTTGACTCATTAGACTTATGTTTTTCATTGATCTGTCATTACATCTGAATGAACTCAATATTAAATTACAAGGTTTTGGAAAAACTATTGATGTAATGTTTGGCTTGATCAAAGGCTTTGAAAGCAAGCTCAACATTTTTAAACGTGACTTGGAAAGTAGAAGTTATAAGCACTTTCATAGGTTGAAGAAACATTTTGATGAAATGAAGTGCCAAGACAGAGACGACCTGGAACAAGCTCGAAAACAATTTGTTGAAATTTTAAACTCTATAATTGAGCAGTTTTCAACAAGATTTGTGTAGTTCAAAGAATTAGAAGGAACAATAAATTTTATAAAATATCCTGATAAAGCTGTTTTTACAAATCTGAAGTTAGATTTGTTTGACTGGTTAGATTTAAATGACTTTGAAATGCAGTTAGCAGAGTTCCAATCCAGCTCTACTTGGAAGCAAAAGTTTATTGATCTTAGATCTGAGTTAGAAACACTCGAGCGAGACCGCTTGCAGGGATCTGTGAATAATAATTCTGACAATGAAATTCTGAAAGTGTGGAACTGGATCCCGGAAACTTTTAACACTCTTAAAAGACTTGCCAAAGCTATACTGACAATTTTTTCATCAACTTACTCCTGCGAAACTTTGTTCTCAACTTTGAATAACATCAAAACGAACAAGAGAAACAGATTGGTTGATGATGTCAGTGCTGCTTGTGTAGCATTAAAATGTACGAATTACACACCTGCTATAAAAGAGCTTTCTTCAAGAGTACAGCAACAAGGAAGTCACTAAATAACAGGTAAAATTGTAGTTTTTATTTTAAAACATTTTATTGTCATTTATTTTTATCTTTCCTGTATTGTTCAAATGAGCTACAATAGATAGTTTTATTATTATAATTGCGATGTTCCTTTGATAACAGTGATCGTTTATGTATGTGACACGCCACTTGAATATGATCACGAAAATTTTTAATTTTTGACACCCAGGGTTGCTTTTCGGCTGCGGAAGCTCCTCCAGATGGTTCCCAATATTTTTTTAGCCGTTGTAATTTTGTTGTTATAGTGTTCTCTGAATTCTGCATCCGACGACATTACTTACCCAAGACCCCTGACTTGTGGATTTGGTATTAGCTACCTGGCTTGCAGAGTTTTGTACCATTTATTCTGTAGCTCCTTGTTATTACCATATCTTAGAAGTTGGAATTTTTCTTCGTTAAACTTCATATTGTTGTCTTCTGCCCAAATAATATATATATATACATAATGGTGTAAATTAAATGAAATGATATAGAACATTGTACGACTATTATTATGTTGCGAAGAACAGTCGAAAAACAACGCGGCGTTTGTCTATATACCCTTCTTGAAAAGATGGTTGTTTGTGCACAGAAACGCAATGTCTACGAGTTATAAAAGATGAATGAAAACATATCACTAATTCCTACAAATGATTTGAAACTCTGTAGAAGGGTTCAGCGCATACTTTGAAGAAAATTTATATGATAAAGTTTACTGGAAGTTTACGATGGAAAAGGTTAATTATCTCCTACACAAAATTAACATTTTAAGAATAAGGCAGAAATGAATGGTGGATGTTAAAGTCGACAGTGTGACGTCATACGCATAGTGTAATTTGGTATGGCTTCCCTCATTTTTATTTTATATACTATATATCCGGAAAGAATGGGTCGGGTAGGTCGTTGCCCCACTTCTTCATCCAAGGGTGATAGAGGTCACTAAAGTTCATAAAATGACGCATCGGCACACATATATTTATATACAAAAAGTTTATATTTATTTTTATTTTTTCATTACACGACACTCCCACTTATTAAGCTTTTGTTTACACTTATCAACCATTGTTTACACAGCTGTGCTTAAAATCTCGTTGATTTGCCTTTTCCCCTCTACTACTTTTTATTCCCCCTTTCCCCTCCCCCTTTTCCCTCGTTTCCATGGGAACCACTGTTTTTCGATGGGCACATACTACTAGCTATATTCCATTTCAAGGTTTTGTTTCACTTTGTCAGAGAGAGAGAGAGAGAGAGAGAGAGAGAGAGAGAGAGAGAGAGAGAGAGAGGAAAAAAACTTCAGAAATGCTGATTCTCTATTCATGATAGAGAAATTAACATTAATAAGAAATCAGAGCCCCCAATTAATGTTATTAACGCAAGGACGCAAATCCTTTCAGATGAAGAACTGCTCTTGAGAGAAAGATGTCGGAGCAAATTTCGCTCCCAATATTAATGAACGATTCGTGAACTTCGTACATAATTGATTTGCATATACACAATAATTCAATTTACTTAGCAATCTCTCTCTCTCTCTCTCTCTCTCTCTCTCTCTCTCTCTGCATATATATATATATATATATATATATATAAAGTTTTATGGAGCCCATTTTATTTTTGGCAAAGTCGAAATTTGTTTGAAGGAGCTTGATTGACCTGAAAGTTGATGACGTCATTATGAGCTCTCGACCAACCACCTATAATGGATATCGATCGCTTCAATACAACGTCCCCTATAATCTTTCCACCTTCCATGTTCACTCTTGATCTTTCAAATTATACCAATCAATAGCTTTTTTTTAACGACACCAAACTGAAATCAACATTCAGAAACGGGCAAATTGCACTATGTAACAAAATTTTGGAAAATTTGTGTTTATCTTATTTTTTTAGTGTTTTTTCATGTGTTTGGGTGCACTGAATTCAAAAATCGCATTAGTTTTCTCGTGAAAACTGTAGTTTCTTTTGAAAACCATAATCTGTTTTTTGTACCCAGTGGCTTATCAGAGAGCAAAATCACAATGAAGAAAAAGAAAGGAAAATAAATATATTTCATATTTAAAGATATATAATGTATATATAATGTATATATAATGTATATAATGTATATATAATGCGTATATAATGTATATATAATGTATATAATATATAATGCGTATATAATGTGTATATATAATGCACCCAAATATAATATGCACACAAATATGTTCACAAATCTAAACGGATAATGCTTAAAAATGTACATTTGAGCGACTTTTTCTCTTGTAGTCCCGTAGATTATTCGTATTTAACACCAGATATAGTCGCCCATCATAGCTTCGTCCCATTTTCCCTGATATCTCCTCTCCATGGTTTGGATATCTTGCTGAAAACGTTCACCATGTTCTTCACTTACGTCACCCAAATTTGGTCTGAAGAATTCTAAATGCGAGTCCAGATGTGTAACTTCAGGGACATTCTACAACCTAACCTTTGAAAGTGTTTGAGTAGATTTTCTACTAGCTCTTTGTAGTTGTCGTTCTTCTTGTTACCTAAAAGTCCATGGACTACAAGCCGAAATGACTGCCAAGCATTTTTTTCAAGAGCTGTCATTTTATCTTCTAACTCTTTAGCTGCTAGCATGCGTCTGACTTGAGGTCCATCAAATATGCCTCCCTTGAATTTAGCTTCAGAAAGTTTGGGAAACATTGAACGTATATGATAAAGAGCATCACTTTCAGCATCCAAAGCTTTGATGAATTGCTTAATAAGACCAAGCTTGATATGCAGCGGGGATAGCAAAATTTTGTCTGTTGGAACAAGGGTTTCGTTAAGAGCATTGTGTTTGCCTGGATTAAGCTCATTTCTCACGGACCATTCCTTTTTAACAAAGTGCTCACATCTGCTCTGCTGTCCCAAAGGCAGAGGAAACACGAATATTTAGTGAGTGTAACCGCCCTGTAGTCTAAGTAGGAATCCTAGCATTTTGAAATGTCCACATACATCCCATCTATGTTCACTGTAGTTTATCTTGTCGAGCAACTGCTTTATATTTTCATATTCTTCCTTCAATTCAACCGAATGATCCACAGGAATAGATGGAAACATGTTTCCATTATGTAGCAGGACGCTTTTTAAACTTCTAGTTGAACTGTCAATAAACAAACGTCAATCAGCAAGGCTGTATTCAATTCCTATCTCAGCGAAAAGGCCATTCACATCACAGCAGTAGCAAAGAGAGCTCGATGCAAAACAGGAGTAGAAAGAAGCGTATCACAAATGCCTATTCCTGTAGAAAGAGATCTTGACACATGGGTCCAAAAGATTCCACTCTTTAAGGCGGGACGTCATAATTTCTGCATTGGTTTTCGTAAGTTGGGGAAATCGGGTGACGTATTGGAGCTTGCCTCAAAGTCAGCATCTTCATCGGAGGATATTAAAGGTGTTTCTTCTATTTCCTCCATGGTTGGTGGGCATGGAACGGGTAAATCTTCATTATGAGGGACTGGGGCAATAGAAGATGGGATATTTGGATGTAGGAAATTTTTTCGACCTTTATCTCTTGTAGAGTGAAATGTCTACCATGCAGAAGTAGCAATCATCGTGTTGATTGGTTTGCTCCCTCCAAATGCGAGGAATAGCAAATGGCATGCCTTTTCTGGTACCTCGCAGCCATCCTTCTAATGTGGAATGGCAGCTTCCACAGCAAAGGTGAGGTGCCCATGATTTATCTTGATCGCCCATGGGCATGCCAAAGTGAGCGTGATATGCTGTACAAATTTCGTTCCTCTGTCAATTTTGTGCTTTACTTGCTTTGGATTGATGTAGTGGCCGCAAACATAACAAAATGAATCTGCAGAGTGTGTGCAGGGCCTATTGGTAGCCATCACCATATACATAATTCTAATTCAAATATCTGAAAAATACAAAAAAAACATTTTATGAACAGAAATAAGAAACCAAATATGTACAAATATTTAATAATGGGCCTTAGCCAATAAAAACATTCTAATAAACCCCCAGTTTTGGGGACATTTTGAATTTTGCACTTGAAATTACTTTTGCTATCTCAGAAAAATGCCTTAAAAATGGCAAAAATGTAAGATTTCTAAACTTGACCATATCATAAGAACTATAGTTTTCCGAGCAAAACCGATGCCAAATCTGTAATAAGCCCGGCCGAAACATGTAGAAAAGATCGAAAAATCAACATAAACAAAAAATTGTTGCACAGTGTTATGAACGAATGAATAACTAAGAAAACTGGCCTTAACTTATATTTTTTTCATAAATGTAAATTTTTCGGACATTTAATTACAAATTTAAAACCCACTTTATACAAAGTACACGTACTGGACCTCACATTCCGTAAAAATTACGGTTTATCAACACTTCATTGTCATCTTTTAAGAGTTACTAAATGTATGAGAGTACACAAATGTATCTTTCACTTTCCAACTTGCTCTGAGAACTGGAAAAAAAAAGTCTGTTGGTTGGTTGGTTAATGTGTTTCCGATAACGTATTGGTTATAAATGATGAAATATTTGCCGTCGTTGGGCGATAAAGACAAAAATTTGCCGTCATTGGTAGAGAGTTTATGATAACGTCATCACCTTTCAAGCAATCAGGATCCTTCTAACCAATTTTGACTTTGTGAAAAACTGGTCTCCATGAATCTTAATATTAGTCCATATATATATATATATATATATATATATATATATAAGGGTTGAACAGAATATCGGACACTCCCATTTTGGGTGCTATATTTTCTGATATCATCAGTGGTGTCATTTACTTCACGAAGTAGATATGTGAATGAATATGATATTGAGAACATCAATTTCAATATGCTGATATTGGTTATTTCTGTTCTTGCAGAATAAATTAAAAAAATATCAATTGAAAAAGATGTTACTGACTGTGAAAACATATGATAGTAAGAACCCGTTTGGTTGATGTTTAATTGACGAAAGTAGTCGAGATTGCCCATGTTTTTTTGAGGAATAGTCCCCCATAGTTATAAATGCATGAAAAGAAATAACAAAAACTGCACCAAATAAGCAAAATTGGACGTAAAGAAACACTGGCAGAATGAGACAGGACCACCTTATTGCGAGGTGTGAAGCGTGAACCAAAGTTTTATGCATCAAAACTTTGCTTAGAACCCAACAGTTATAGTCTGCATCGACCAGTATCAGTCAAAACGATGAAAGGGGAGCTGTAATGAATATAAAAGAATGGATATATAACTGAATATACAATTATACATAGCTTCCTAAGCGAACTTAAGCGAATTGTTACAGTACAAGGAATATTATCATCATCGAAATCAAAGTTATGTATCTAAGTACCATAAGGAGTAATATTAGTTCCACTTATTCATAGTCATGCTTACCGATATTATAGAAAATGAAGTAACCAGTAATAGTAAGGTAACACTCTTCGCTGATGATACAAATATCAGCAGAAAAATTAGAAACTCGGATGATATAGAATCTTCACAAACGGACACGAACAGAATATGCAGATGGTCAGACGATATCAATATGATATTTAACTCCAAAACTTTTCGACCTCTAAAATAAAGAAAGAATAAAGAACGAAAATCTATGGAAAACAATAATTATAATATGACCCAAGTGGACATGAAATTCAGAAACATAAAAGGCAAAAGATATACAAATTATAACGAACGACGATGCAAAATTTGAGACACAAAACAAGATAACGATAAACAAAACAAAGAATAACGGGACATACAAAGATCAAAAACTGAAACATTTCTCAGTCTTAACTTCCCTATATCAAAAAAGAAAAAATTAGTGAATTAGAATAAATTTAGAGAAACTTTACAGTCAGAATCAATGGATGCATATAACTAAATTACTAGGAAGGCTATATCATACATATATTATATCTGTATTCCGAAGGAAGAAGAAGAAGAAGAAAAGAGAGAGAGAGAGAGAGAGAGAGAGTTACAAAGACAAGAAGCCTCAGAGACCTTTCGGTCCATCGGGGAGGTTCCTATTATTAAACTGTTAACTTTTTTAATTATTCTAGCAGTAGTAGAAGACTGGATAGAAAAGCGTAAGGTTCTCTCACCACCCTCCTCACCAGAGGCGGGTACGGAAAAAGGTTGAAAAAATACCTTGACCCTGGAAAAGTACCCAAGGAAATTTTACAGGAAGAGCATATATAAGCTAGTTCTACAATTATGCTATGCACACATAAGATCGTACACTACATAACACCGCTGTAAAAACTAACCAATAATAGAGGCCTACTTCTGCCGATCGCACATCAACCACTTGGTATCGTCACGACTGAGACTGAGACACTGAGATATTGAGACTGGAAAGTGCCTGCCTGTAAGGTTTTTCATTTCAACAGATTCACTTCTCCTTCAGTGTTTCTTCTATTCTCTTTATCCAAAATGCATCTTTCTTTTTATATACCTTTTCATTTGTCTCTAACAAAATTGTTTTAACAGAGACCCGAAGGAAATCTCAAAAAAAAGGAAGAACATATGGAAAATAATCGAAAAACTCAATCCCATAACAATTCAAACAACACTGGACAAGAGGAAAAGCAGAATGTGCAATGTCCCTAACTGAAGGCTAGACAAGGAACCTCAACCCTGAAGGAGAATAGTTTTGTTGTCAGAGGGACAAAACTATTTAACTAGTTACACTGGTCAACAAAGTTTTTGTCACAGAGATATTTTTACTTCAACTATATGTAATTTTTTACGTTGATTACGGAAATGTAATCAGAATTTTTCTTTCCCCTCCCCAACCAGTTTTAGAGTGACACACGAATTTACATTACTTAGGATTTGAGTCAGAATAGGAAGGGGGCGGGGTCTTGCTCCTCCTCTGCTTATAAGTTGCTGCACGTCACTGTTGACTTTCATTTGTCAGTTGCTCACTTGATTTCGCTCAGTGAACATCGTGTATTTTATTCGTTGTTTTCCTTAATCATTTTTTGTGTCAGTGCGTTCGTATTGTTTCATGATAGAATACTGCGTAAGTGTGTCAACCATCAGAACTGTTTCCGTTATGTGTGTGGGGAGTTAACTTAAATCTCAAGTGCGAAATTTCACTCCTCTCGTCAAAAAAGCATACGAACTTTATTTTGGTTGCAAGGTAGGGGATTAGGACGAGACGTGGGCACCTCATATATGCTGTATTACGTGTTTAAGACTTCTGACAGGCTTGCTAAATGGGTCTCGTCAAGTGTCGTTTGCTGTTCTGATGATATGGAAAGAGCCGAAATACCACTTAACGGATTGTTATTTCTTCTTAACAAATATACTAGGCATTACTGCAAAATCTAAACATACGGTACAATACCAAAATTTACCAAATTTACCAAGGCCACCGGAAACGTGGCCACCAGAAATGTCCGTCAGTAAACATGGTTTACTGACGGACGATGTTGATCCAATGTTTGAACCATCTTGTTCATCGACAGAGCCTCAATTAATATCTCAAGCAGACCTGAGCGATCTTGTCCGTGATCTGAAATTGTCAAAAGATTAATCTGAACTTTTGGCTTCCAGATTGAAAGGTTGGAAACTTCTAAAAAAAGGCACCAAGATATCTTTTTACCGCAAACGTCAAAGAGACTTTCTACCCTTATTTTCTCAGAAAGGCAATTTAGTATACTGTAATAATGTGGACTCTCTCATGGAGACCCTTGGCCAACAACATGATCCAAACGAATGGCGCCTATTTATTGATTCCTCGAAGCTGAGTTTGAAAGCTGTGTTACTCCATAATGGAAATAAATACCCTTCAGTTCCAATAGCACATGCCGTTCATATGAAGGAATCATATGACAATATGCACCTGCTTGTGAAGCGTATCCAATATGATAAATACTCTTGGCATATCTGTGGAGACTTGAAAGTGAGTGCACTTCTCCTTGGTTTACAGTTGGGTTATACGAAATTCTGTTGTTTCCTCTGTGAATGGGATAGCCGAGCACTGGAAAGCCACTACTCAACGAAACAATGGCCACTTCGACAAGCGTTGATTCCAGGGCATAAAAATGTCTCCAGTCCACCTCTGATGAATCCAAAAAAGTTTTTTTGCCACCACTACATATTAAACTTGGTTTAATAAAAAATGTTGTTAAGGCTATGGATCAAAATGGCGGTGGGTTTCTCTACTTGAAACAGAAATTTCCGAGGATCAGCGAGGTCAAAATCAAAGAAGGGATATTTGTGGGCCTGCAAATTAGAGAAATCATGAGAGACAGCGCGTTTGATGAAATATGTGAAGTTGAAGGAGCAGCTTGGAGAGCATTTAAAGAAGTGACTCAGAAACTTCAAGGCCGAAAATTACGAGTCACTTGTTGAAGAACTTCTCAAAGCCTACAAAGTCATAAGGTGCAACATGTCGTTGAAAATTGATTTTCTTGACTCACATCTCGACTTCTTCCCAACAAACTTAGGCGATGTTAGTGATGAGCACAGAGCTGGGCACTTGCGGTTTTTTTTGCGGTACTGCGGTACTGCGGTACTACCGTGTTGGTCGGTACCGCGGAAAGTACCGCGGGAAATTTGAATGCGGTAGCGGTACTGCTGTACTTTCAGCGATCCTTTGCGGTACTGCGTTATGCGGTACCGGTTTGGTAGTGCGGTAGTAGTACCGCAGTACCGCAGTACCGCAAAAAAACGCAAGTGCCCAGATGCTCATCATGAGCATCAACAAATATCCACGATGGAGAAGCGATACCAGAGCAAGTGGAGCCCCAGCATTTTGGCTGACTACTGGGATGGCCCAGAGGCGAAATACAAGCGTAAATTATCAGTAGCTACATTTTAGGTGAGTTCAATATGCATTTTCTAGTTTGATATTGCTATTATGTCTATAAATTAGTCCAAATTTCATTTTCGATTCACTCAATATTGGTGGGTGATAGACAAATTTTGAGGTAATTTTTTAACTCAGCGATAAAAAACCTGTAAGATCCACCCATTTTTTGTTCATGTGACAAAAATAAAAGTTCTTTTTTTTCATCCAGTGTTATGAACTGAAATTCTGAACACAAATGGTGTCGATGTGAACATCTTCCAAAGAATACTAAAACCTGGCTTAGGACAATCCCAGATGAGCTGGCAATACTTGTCTATGTAAGATGGAGAACTTAATAATGCAATTATCTTCTTAAACAAGCCAACTCTCCAGTGAACGTCGCAAACCTGACTTCCGCACGATAGGGAATCGTTGCACGCACAAAACTCCTTTCAAGCTATTGAGGTACGTACACCATTTTTTTCTTTCCATTTTTTGAGTACGGTATATACAAAGCAATTAACTCTGGTTAATGTTTGTCAATATGTGTATTATAATATGCTATAACTTCATTGAATTAAGATTGGGTAAGGAAACTCTCCTGAGTTAAATGAATAGCATCTTTAGCGTTGTAATTTTGCTTAATGGTAACTCTACTTCTCCCATCACAGCTTTTATGAACTTGAACTGTAACAAGCATCCTCATGCATTCTTTGAACGTCCAGAATAAACTCATGCGTCAAAATTAATTGTAAATAATTAGAAATGTAATATAACGTCTGAGTTATGTCTACTTTCATCTCGCAAGAGTAAGAGAGGATTATTAAACACACACACACACACACACACACACACACACACACACACACTGTCCATATAAACTAAGTACTGACTTTTTAAATCCCCATTTCTAAAAAACTACTTAACCAAGTCTAATTTAATCTAACTCAACCTTAGTGCTATCGAACCGAAAACTTTTCTGTCAAATCATTAAATAGTGAAGTACTCGCTAATCCAGCCAAGCAAACCTAATCTAATTTAGTGTAAACTAACCTCATCCAGCTCAGAATATCTTTTTTCCAACAGTAAAAGTGTTTCTGGATTATTTATACAAATTATTTAATGTCCTGAAGTACGAAAAGTGTTACATTACAAAAAATTTACAGCGACGCATCTATGAATTATACTGGTATGCATCAATTTTGCTGTCAAGGGTTTTGTAAGTGATTCTTATAGAGTTGTTCCTGCTGATTTCGAATCTGCAATCCGTTTTTCTCAATCAGCTCAGGTTATCCGGCTATGGCCTCATAAGTAAAATAGAATTTTTCGTGATTTTGTCAAAGCGGAATTGGAACAGTAACATCTATCATCACTTGTTTCACTTGTGTAATATCTTTGTTTACTTTTCAGGCATATAGATAAAATATTTCATAATGAATAGAGCGTGTAAAAATGATCCCAATAGATTCTGCTACATATGTGGGACGGTTACCATGCCAAATAACCAGTCCCAAATCACTAAATTTGTGAAGACAATGTATAGAGCATACTTTGGAATTAAGCTAGGGGACCAGGACAAAAATTTCGCCCCTCATATGTGCTGCAAGACGTGCATTGAAAATTTGAGAAGATGGAGCAAAGGCAGAGCGAAATCTTTGCCTTTTGGAATTCCCATGATTTGGAGAGAAGGAAAGGATCACGTGACAGATTGCTATTTCTGCATGACAAACCTCCAAGGTGGGCTTATAAATTTATTTTTCTTAAATATTTTGAAATCCTCGTATGAAACTTGACATAATATTCACCATAATGTAATATTCACCATATATAGCATAATATTCACCATAATGTAATATTCACCATATATAGCATAATATTCACCATAATGGTAATCATACATTTACATATACATATTGTTATAGAAAATACATTTACACATACATATTGTTATACAAGTTACATTTACATATACAATGATTGTATATTTTCTTTCTTTTTCATTCATATTGTCCCCGAAGGGACAATATGAATGAAAAAGAAAGAAAATATACAGACTCCATCGACCTATTTCATATCTTACAGACCGCAGCCTTTCCTCACGAGCCGCCACTGTCTGAATGCTTCTTCTATTTCATATGCAAGTTTTATATCCATGTTTCTGTGTTTCTATTTTCAGGAGTTAACAAGAAGAATAAACACAGTGTTGTATACCCTGACATTCCTTCTGCTATGAGACCTGTACCCCCATGGTCCTGGAATTCGAATACCCGACCCACCTCAAACCCTGGACTTCGATGATTCTGATGATGAATCAATGACCAATGCCAATGACCAGTCCCAGTCGTATATACCTCAAAATATCGCTTCAAATGAGCCGAGGCCTCTCAACCAGGCCAAACTTAATGATCTTACCAGGGATTTAGGACTTTCCAAATTAGCTGCCGAGATCTTGGGCTCACGACTTCGAGAGGACAACTTGCTGGCTCCGGGAACAACATTCTCCTGGTATAGGAAACGAGAGGAAGAATTCCGCAAGTTTTTTTGCAGTGCACGAAAATACCTCTTCCTTAGTGTACTGCTGCAATGTTGAGGGGCTAATCGAATCCTTGGGCCTGCCATATAACGCATCAGAATGGAGGCTATTTATAGACTCGTCTAAACGAAGTTTGAAAGCAGTACTTCTCAACATTGGGAATAGGGTTGCATCAGTCCCTGTAGCACATTCCGTACAACTTACTGAGAGCTACGATAACATGAAAATTTTAGTGGATGCTCTCGTATACGACCAACATAACTGGAGGATATGTGGAGATTTGAAGGTAATACTAATATCATAAGTAAACTATTGCTATTGACTATGTTGTTTTTCCAAAGGTTATTTGAGAGCGTATAAGAACACTTAACTTCCCCACGGAAGTGATACAGTCCAATGCATAGATTTTTTTATCTGATAGAACAAATTCTCTAAATTCTTTAAATATTTTCATTTTTTTTCAGATTGTGGCATTTGTATTGGGAATGCAAGGGGGATACACGAAATACCCATGTTTCCTCTGCAAATGGGATAGCCGAGCGGATGAGAAGCACTATGCACAGCGTGAATGGGCATCCAGAAGAGAATTTTGAACCTGGGTCGCATAATGTCGTTTCAGTGCCCCTTGTACCACCAACAAAAATTTTGCTCCCACCACTTCATATTAAGCTGGGCTTGATGAAAAATTTCATCAAATCAATGAATAAGGAGGTTCAGCATTCCGATATCTCGAGAGTAAATTTCCTCATATATCTGATGCTAAACTAAATGCTGGGGTTTTTGATGGTCCTCAAATTCGAACTTTGATCAAGGATACTCAGTTCGAAAACGCAATGACTCCAACTGAGAAGAATGCCTGGCAGGCATTCAAATCAGTTGTCACTGATTTTCTTGGCAAGCGTAGAAGTCCAGAATACGAGTCCGTTGTCGAAAACTTGATGGAAGCTTTCAAAGCTCATGGGTCGCGCATGTCCATAAAAATGCACTTTTTGTGGTCCCACTTGGACTATTTTCCTGAAAATTGCGGGGATTATAGTGAAGAACAGGGTGAACGATTTCACCAAGATATCAAAATAATGGAAGAGAGGTACCAGGGAAACTGGGATATCAATATGCTGGCGGACTATTGCTGGTGTTTGAAGCGAGACGTGCCCGAAGAAAAACACAGACGGAAAGCCAAAAAAACTTCATTCCTTCCTCAATAAACTTTTTTCCATATTCATTGTATGAATAAAAGTATTTATTCACACAATGTTTTCATTTTTCACGAGTGTTCTTATAATATTACTCGTATCTACAGTGTTTAAGCTAAAAAAATCAATAAATTTGGGGATAAAATTGGACTTATAATAAATGGCCAATAGAGAAAAAACCTGACCTGATTGAGGAAAACCAATGTCATTTTCGAATTCAGCATGGTCGAATTATATAATATGAGTTGAAAAAACCCTCACAGCAAACAAACAAATTTCATATGCATACCAGTGAATTATCATATAATTATCATATGCCCAGTTGTCTACACACACACACACACACACACACACACACACACACACACACACACAAAATTTTCTTGGGTTTCGCTCTCCTTTCCAAGTAATGTCTTATATCGTGGTAGACCGGTATCTGGCACTAGATATCCACTTGAATAGAGAGCAAGAATGGAAAGTGACTGCCTGTGAGATTTTTCATTTCAACAAATTCAGTTCTCCTTCTTCAGAGCTTCTACTATTCTCTTTATCCAGAATGCATCTTTCTTTTTATATACCTTTTCATTTGTATCTCTAACAAAACTGTTCCAATAGAGAACCGAAGGAAGTCCCAAATGAAAAGGGTGAACATGGTGACGACTTACATTTCATGTTATTCATCGAATATGAGTC
Organism: Bathynomus jamesi; assembly: GCA_023014485.1. Lineage (NCBI taxonomy): Eukaryota > Metazoa > Arthropoda > Malacostraca > Isopoda > Cirolanidae > Bathynomus > Bathynomus jamesi. The sequence continues at coordinate 352,431 of JAJOZX010000056.1, read as the reverse complement.
ACTAAACGTTAATAAGCAAATTCTCACATTTTCATTGCAGCTAAAATCACTAAATCAAGTCACCTTACTGTATTCAGGGATAAGGATAAAATATTGATATTTATAGGTTTTAAACACTTCATATACATTGATTTTAAAGTGCGCATGATTTTAAAAAGGTCATTCATGATAAATTCATCACATTAACATCGTGATAAAAAATCACAGGTTAGAGAGATACCTAAAGAATGGGAGGATGAAAAGTGGTTCACGAAATATCATATATGATGACGTCTTAACCCTTTAATGCCCAGTGTGTGAAATTTTCATCGTTAACTTTGGAAGCAATTTTAGACCTTCCAGTTCCAAATGTGTGAAATTTAACACATTTCGTATTTTATTAATTATGAACAATAAAACTTTGTAAAATATATTTTTCAGTTATTTTGGGTCCAATTAAACGATTTTTATATCCCAATTTTTTTTTTTTTTACTTTTCGACTTAATTTGGGTATGAAAGAGTTAATAAAGAATATGAAATGTGTTTTCATACATTCTTCGTATTATTTCTCCTTTATTAGTTTTTCAAAAGCCGTGCTGACGGAGATATGATGGCTCTTCTTTCAGTTACTATCAACCATGCATTAGTTTTTACACTACATTTGGAATCCGTTGAGAACCTTCACTGCTCTTGCTTCTCTTAAACCAAGTCTTGGTCTCAAGTCGAAGAGGGTTATAAATTGTTTATTACACTTTTTATTAAGGTTTCAAGCAGTCTATTTCCTATAGGGAGAGGCAGAACGGCATGTTCTCGGTTCTCGGTTTAACGTCTTCCAAAGATTGAGACGAGAGGAACGCTTGCAAGTAGGGAAAATAGACCCCATCATATGGGTGTCAGTTCTCCACCAAACCACATAAATTACAAACAGCGAGATCGTCATTTGTTCCCCTTCCCTATTTCTCGGGATTGAGTTGGGTCAGTGCGTGGCATGTTTGGGTATTCAGTGGATGGAAGTCTGGCAGATGGACTCATTGTTTCTCAACAGATTCAAATGTCTCGCCTGCTACGGTGTCGCAAGCTGAGAAAGGTTTGGGCTGTATCGAAAGATTGCTTCACATTCATTATCATTCCCATTTTATCTGCGGTCCGCAAGTGAGAATGTTCAAAGTGAAAATTGCAGATGTTAAGAAAAGTTTCATGATTCGCGAAAATGATAAAAAGGGCTGTGACGCAATTGCGGACCGGAGGTGTATTTTTTGCGAAGATTCTAAGTGGGAAATCCTATTATACAGTAGAAATGGGAATGGATTCACTCGAGAATTGAGAATTGCCTCCTTTGAGATACTTATTCTCGGTTGAAAAATGAAATTTGAATGACAGTGATTAGGGAGAGACCAGAGATCGTATTAAAACCGTATTCAAAAAATTATTCATAAAAGTTTTAAAAGAGTTTATGACAAATTTTTCGACTGACATTCTTTTGTTGGTGATTTTAGTTTTCTTAAATCTTTAACTTCCATTTTTCGAGCATTTTTTAGAATAGACCCATTAAACAACAAATGAGGCGGGTACCCACTATCCTAAACTTCTACGTTTACGACCATTAAATATCAACAAAGACTCAAAGCCACTTAACTCTCACACCAAAGTTTCACCTTCTGGATATTAATTGCTTCAGGCAATTATTTTAACGGAGCAAAATGAAAAGTTATCAGGAACAAATACCGTAATGAAAATAATAAATAAGCCTGTAAAGGAATAAAAACTGAGCAAGAAAATGCTCAGAAACATAATTTATTTTAAAAAAGTATATTTAACTCTTATTTGACCAGTGTGACGTCACGACTTCGTTTCTAAGTGAATATACTCGCAACGTGAGACGTAGTTTGAAAACACAATACAACAAAATACAGCTGTCTGCTTTATTTATGTTTACGGTATAGATATATATTTAATGTTGTTAAAAACTTTATATATTTTATATATAATATATTATATATATATATAATATATATATTATATATATTATATATATATATATATGGGGGATATATCATAGATTGGCTGGCGATGCTTTGGTAAGAAATTTTATACCATTCAATTATATTTATGGAAAGAAAAACTCACTAAATTCTTCACCATTCCCCCTGTTATTAATGTCTGGAGTACGTTGAGGCCACCTCACAACACCGTTTCCAGTTAGAACAGCGTGGTTAAGAGACTTTCAATCTGTTAAGTAGTTTGATGAGTGACTGGGAAAGCGGAACACTGTCGAATTCCACAAGGTCGACATGCATAAGGTCGACACCAAAATTTTTGTACTTGCATAATGTCCAAAATCTCGACCTTATGCATGTCAAAGTCATGTTAAGTTAGTTTAACCCTTTAACGACGGATGGTACCTTAAGGTCCACCAGAAATAACAATATAAATTGTACTACAATGCCTCGTTTCTATAAATGTTTCTACATGTTTATATAGATATTATTTAATTGTCGAGAAAGGAACCCAAAACGTGTATCATTTCAGTGACTAGTTACTAAAATATTTAGTTCTGAATAACAATAAAACCTACACGTTCTGGTAACAAGAGTGACTGCATATGCTGCGGACTCGTCCTTAAAGCGTTAAATTAGGTCAGGTTAGGTTCACTTTCGTTAAGTTAGGTTACAATATGCTCGGATAGGATAAGCTAGGTTAAGTTACAAGATGCCCGGTTAGGATAGGCTAGGTTAGGTTAAGTTAGTAATTTTCATTGAAATTCTGAAATTTATGCACAGATTTGGCACTTTTAGTTAAAATGGTGAACAAACTTTTAATTTTTATTTGAAATTCATATACATACATAATGAAATTGTGCTGCAAAGAGATGATGTATTGACCCTTAAATAGTACGGAGCCCACGTAAAACTTCAGGTCTCCTTCGGCACATGCCATTTGTCATTCCGAAGGGGGTTAAACAACTCTAAAGATTATTATTATTATTATAATAATAATAATAATATTATAATACTAATAATAATTATTATTATAATAATAGTAATTATTATTATTAATAATATTATTATTATAATAATAATAATAATAATTATTATTATAATAATAATAATAATTATATTATTATTATTATTATTATAATAATATTATAGTAATAATTATAATACTAATAATAATTATTATTAATAATAGTAATTATTATTATTATAATAATGATATTATTATTATTAATAATAATAATAATTATTATTATTATTATTATTATAATAATAATAATAATAATAATTATAATACTAATAATAATTATAACTCTAAAGATTATTATTATTATTATAATATAATAATAATAATAATTATAATACTAATAATAATTATTATTATAATAATAGTAATTATTATTATATAATAATGATAATTATTATTATAATAATAATAATAATTATTATTATTATTATTATTATTATAATAATAATATAATAATAATTATAATACTAATAATAATTATTATTATAATAATAGTAATTATTATTATTATAATAATGATAATTATTATTATAATAATAATAATTATTATTATTATTATTTATAATTATTATTATTATTATTATAATTATTATTATTATTATTATTATTATAATTATTATTATTATTATTATTATTATTATTATAATTATTATTATTATTATTATGAACGTCTATAGTGAATAATCATTTTGTTTAGGCAGTAAACTAATTATGAAATAAACAGAATTTACAGTTTGTGCAACGGAGCATCGAGAAGATTATATTGGGAACGAACGATTTAAGAATCCCCATAAAATCTTAATCCTTTTTTTACCAAATTAATCCCAATCATTTTCAAATAGTGAAGCAAGCGTGCATAAATATATCGGCTTCTCTTCGAATTATATTTGACCTTACTATAGAAAACGGAGAACTTTAAAAGCAAATATGTCTCTGCTCGTCCAATCAGTTTAATATAGTTTTTGGTTTTATAAATATCCAATAGTGTTTCCTTATAAATATTGAAACCCATCACAAAGTTTTAATTGCCACTTAATTTTTCGAGGTTTGTTCAATGAATCTCAAATAATATTATTCGATAATGCTTTTTACCTTTAATATTTTCTCACTCTATAAAACGTTTAAAAGGAAATTTTTATTTGAAAATTAATTACTTTGTTGTTTACGAAACTTTAATATTTTCTTCAATCTTAATTGTTTGTGATATTAGCGGAAATTAATGATAATTAAAAAGTTAAATTGCTTACATATCACCAAAATTTCTATCTGAAGATGTTTTATATATATATATATATATATATATATATATATATATATATATATATATATATATATATATATATATATATATATATAATTTTATATGTATATATATATATGAGTGTAGCGGATGTCATTTTTTTCACATCCGCGGATGCGGATGCGGATGAGGATGTTTGATTTCAACATCCGCGGATGCGGATGCGGATGTCTACATTTTCGTTATTTTTTTAGGATATATTCGAGATTTGTTGTGTTTAACGTATATAATAAGTTATTATATAGAGAGCTGTAGCTATAATGTAGTATAATTGATTAATTGTACAATAATTGCTGTACTTTTCTCTGAACATATAAAATAATATCAAGCATCTAACTAATATAGAAATCAATTAGTGAATTCGTCTGCAAATAAATTCGTTATATTTTGTTGAGTTTCAGCAACAATTAGAAACCATAATTGTGTTACCAGGATGCGGGACGTGAACCCAACTCAAATGCACCCCACCGACCTCTTTCCCCAACCTCCACCCTTATAGAAAGAAATCTTTAATTAGCTTGATAACTATTTATATTAAGTTTAAAGTTTTATTAGGCATATTTATAAATGAGTAATTAAAATAAAGTAAACTAAGATGTTCATCGTTTAATGTTCAAACTTAATTATAGGAAGGTTATGCTTAAGGAACATTAATTTTTCTGCCTTTTCTGCTGCCAGTCTGTTTCTCTTTTCATCATATATTAATCCAGCACTGCTAAATAATCTCTCGCTTGGTACGTTTGTTGGAGGACAGGCTAAATGTTTCCTTGCAAGTTTACTCAAGTATGGATAGATATTCTGCGTATTTTTCCACCAACTAATAGGATTGTCACATGCAGCCAGGCGTTTTTCTTGGTGATAGCTCTCATCATTTTTACTACATCTTTTGACATCGCGTAGGTCTCGTCATTGCTGCTTGACTCAAGAAACTGAGAGACAGATTCTGTGATAGATTTGCTTGTTGAAGGTGTTGGTTCTGTCACTGAAACTTTTATTCTTTTGGTGGGTGGCGAAGCGACAGATTCAAGAGATTGAAGCTCTTCAACTGCTTTGCCAAGTGATGATTTAACTCGTTCTAATGTACTAGGTGAAAATAACTTAGCTTTGTAACGTGGATCTAAGTAGGTTGCAAGAGAGTAACTTCATACAAGAACAGCCTCTCGTCTTGTCGCTTGCATCACTTTTGCGCACAATGAGCTAGTTCTATTAATATAGTAGAATTTGATAATTTCCGCTTATTAATGACATTTATCTCAACGGTCCACATCCGCACGACATCCGCAGTCCAAAGTGCGGATGCGGGTGCGGATGCGGATGCGATAAAGTATGCGGATGTTCCGCGGATGCGGATGCGGATGCGGATGTGACCTACATCACTAATATATATATATATATATATATATATATATATATATATATATATATATATATATATATATATATATGTTAAATGTTATAATGTTTCAGACCAACAAAGACCCTAGGATCCACTCATGGCTGGTCTACCTAACTGTGTTCGTAATTGTGTATGTCCTCCGTGGTGGCGGAGGGGACCTACAATTTTACGTGGGTTCCGAACCACAAGAACATAAGAAATTTATGTAAAAACTGCCTGTACATTGGCAACGACCAATTTTTCAAAACTAATAATTATCAATTTAATAATTATTATCGATTTAAAACTAATTAATTATCGATTTAAAACTAAAGATAGAATCTCTGGATCCAGAGGATCAAGTCATAATAGACTACTATCCACAAATATGTTACACTCTATATCTATTTATAACCACATGCAAATATATCAGATCCAAAGAATCCAGTCAATTTCATTACGGTATCCATCAATACTAGTACCTTGCCAACGAAAAATAAGTCACGGTCCATATCGATTGCGGACCAAGTCAAAATTTACAACCATATACATTACAATATATATACTTAGGAGGAAAAGTGTAGGTGTGGCTGTAAAGACTGTACAGTAATGTAGAAATGTGTGTGCACCCATTTTGGGTCTCCCATTTAAGGTGTTTGTGGGGCAAGTGAAGATCATGAGTTTTTCAATACCTCACAGTACTATGGGGGGCACCGCTCGGCAGAGGAATCTCTTTAAATGGGGTGTGTAAGGACAGAGAGTATCCCCTAACCCAAGATGCTGCCTCCCTATATCCCACAACACTTGTGTTGAGCTGTGGGATCTATCACCACAAAGCCTTAATTTTACTACCTTAAACTATACCCAATCTATCAACATATGCGTCTAATCGATTTTTAAACATGTTTATAGACGTGCTACTAATTACTTCTACCGGCAAACTATTCCAGCTATTTACTATTCTATGCGTAAAAAAGTTTTTGCAACTGCTGTCTCGAACCTTCTACTTGTCAACTTACACCCGTTATTTCTAGTCCTATTATATTGAGATATTTCGAAAAAGCTATCTCTATCTACGTTATCGAACCCATTCATAATTTTGAAAACCTGGATTAGATCACCCCTTAGCCTCCTAGTCTCGAGTGTTGTCAATTTTAACTCCTTAAGCCTATCCTCGTACGACTTTGACCTAAGCGACGGAATCATCTTAGTTGCTCGTCTTTGAACTCTTTCGATTTTGTCTATATCTTTGCGCATATGCGGATTCCAAAATTGGACGCGTACTCCAAATGGGGTCTAACTAATGATTTATAAAGAGGAACTATAATATCGCGCGATTTGTACTCAAAATTTCGAGCTATAAAACCTAACACTTTGTTCGCCTTATTGACCGCTGCTGTACTTTGTTTCGCTACTTTTAAATCACCAGTGACTATAACTCCTAAATCTTTTTCCTGCTCTACGCTTGTTAAATCTTTCCCTGACATACTATACGCAAAATTACCGTTACGCGAACCTATATGCAAAATTTTGCACTTATCAACGTTAAATCTCATTTGCCATGTGACTGACCAATCAACGATTTTATTCAGATCTTCCTGGATTTTACCTCTATCTTCGTCATTAATCGCCCTACCACCCAGCTTCGTGTCATCCGCAAACTTTGAAACTGTACTGACTAGGCCGACATCTAAATCGTTAATATATATAAGAAAAAGCAAGGGGCCCAATACAGAACCCTGAGGAACGCCACTC